>LGRX02009877.1:0-15020 GCA_001247695.2 Cymbomonas tetramitiformis | reverse complement strand
GTGGTGAGGGAGGGAGATGATGATGAAGTGGGGGAGACCAGAGAGGTTAACCTGGACGAGAAGGCAGTGGCCATGGGGTACAGCGCAGGTGAGCTGCGCGCGGCACATGGCATGAAAGACGAAGAATTGGCAGGAGTGCTTGGCCTTGCTATGGACCGAAGAGCAATGGAGCTATTGTATGCGATTGCCGAGGTCAGCACGACCAAACTGCCGAAGAGTGAGGAGAGTGAGGAGGAGGAACATGGCACGCTAGTTGCCATCCCCATCGCGAAAGCCACCAAGGTGGCTGCCACCTCCGAGGGCACGGCTGAGCCGGTGCGAGCCCAACTAGCAGAGTGGATCACCAGTTCCAGCGGCTACACCCAGCAAGTCGCGCGACGCCTCAGCCATCAGGACTGGGAAGAACGACTGCAACGCATGTGCAGCCAAGGACAGAAAGGTACACAGGGGCTAGGCACCGCCGACGCTGTTCCACGCCGCAGGCAGTGGAAGATGGCCTCCATGAAGCTCTCGGGCTACGAGGCACGTCACCGGCAGGCCTTTTCAAGACCTGGAGGCAAGCCAGCAGAGACGAGCTCAGCCCCAGAGTGGGCACCAGTGACAAAGGAGAAAGAGATGAGGCTGCCTAAGCTGCCCGACACTACGAGAATGGTTGCAATGCTAGCCAGCGTAACCAACCAGGAGTCATTCCGAGAAAGATACCCCGATATACACGAGGACGAGCTATGCCTCGCGTGGATCAAGACAGGAGGAAGAGTGGAGGTGCCCAAGGAGGAATATCACAGGGTAAGGAAGAGGGCAGCGCGTCACCGCTGGGACGAGCTCATGGGCGAGTTATACATGGTCACCGTCAGTGGTAAGGAGCTGCTGGTGCCCAAGCCCTGTGACAGGATTCAGTTGGTGCGTGAGTACCATGAGAGGACTGGCCATTGGGGCATCAGGCGGACATTAAACCTGTTGTGGCAACGCCATTACTGGGCAGGCATGAAACAGGATGTGCAAGCAGTAGTCACTCAGTGCCAGACTTGCCAGAGGGTGAAGACGCACTATGCACGGGAGGAGGCGAATCTCACGCCGCTGGAGATCAAGTCCTTCATGTATCGCTGGTCCCTGGATCTAGCATGGCCTACGAAACGCATCACGAAGGCTGGGAACCAACGCGTCTTGGTCATGATTGAGCACTACACGCGATTCGTCGTGTGCGTTCCAATCCCCGACAAGGAGGCCGCCACCATCGCCAACGCATTTCGCTATCATGTCCTATCCGTGTTTGGGGCGCCTGCAGAATGTTTGGTGGATGGGGGCACAGAGTTTGAAGGTGAGTTCTCTGCTCTATGCGAGCAGTGTCTCATTGACCGAAGAGTGACTTCACCGAGTTCTCCAGAGAGCAATGGCTTAACTGAACGAGTGGTACGCACCCTCAAGTTTTGCTTCAAGAAGATGGCCCTCGACAAGGGCCTGGACTTCGAGTGGGATGAGATGCTCTGGTCACTCGTACTCAGCTACAACGCAGCTAAGCAGCAATCCACTGGAGTGGCGCCATTCACCTTGCTGTTCGCTCAGGAAGCCACGGTGCCACCGGATCTTCGTGCTCGACCCGAGTTGGACTTTGGGAAGCAGGAGGAGAAGACACTTGCTGATGATCTGTTACAGCGAGCCGCCATCGTGAAGAGGCTCATGGTACATGCAGGCTGCAACCTGGAGATCGCTCAGCACCGCGACACTTTACGGTACGAGCACAGGAGGAGTGGCAGTTACGAGCCGAAGCCGCACCAGTTCAAGGCAGGCGATTTCGTATATATACGACAACAACCGCGCTCTGGCATGGAGGTGGCCACCAAGTCAGCCATCCTGAAGATAGTCAAGGTGCAAAGAGATGGAGTGGTAGTGTTGGAGGACAGCACGAAGCTGCGGGAGAAGAGCACAGTGCAAAATATTGCGCCATGTCACTTACAAGTGAAAAACCAGTACGACTGCAGTGCAGCCATTCCCAGCAAGCATCTCGCGTGTGAGGTGTGTATGCGGACAGATGGGGAGGCAGCCATGTTGCTGTGTGACACCTGTAACCGTGGTTATCACACGTGGTGTCTGAATCCGGCGCTGGATGGAGTACCTGAAGGGGACTGGCAATGTCCCAAGTGCTTAGGTGGGACTGTGGTGGCAGCTGCCGCCGAGGTGAGCGCGTCAATCGTTGACAAGATGGCGGCCATGGAGCTGCAGCTGAGAGAGAAGCTGGGATCAGATGTGGTATTGTTGCCTGCAGACGTGGGTCCGCATCGTGCAGTGAGGCCGGGACGTGAAGACCCATGGCAGGCGCTGACCTCGCGGCAGATGCTCAGAAAAGAAGGGAGCATGGGGGATCTTCCTGACAGAGTGGCCTGGGGAAACCAGGGGGAGCTCAGCAGAGTGATCACAGAAGTGATGCCAGGATTCTGGCATGAGGGCCATCGTACCATCTTGAGCAGGAAGTGTGCAGAGCAGCACACTCGCGCGAGAAGTCTCCGCAAGACGTCCACGGTGCAGGCCATGAGCCCCGAGGAAGTGCAGAAGAGAGGAGATGTCACACAACTGAGCAGAGCTCAGGTGAAGATTGCCAGTCAACTGGATTGGGGCTTAGAGTTGGTGATGACAGTTCCTCAGGAGGTCAGACGTTTGGCGCACGAGGTGACTTGGGAGAAGATCACACAGGTATGGGATCCTTGGGCTGGCACAGGTGTCATTGGCAAGGTTATGTCACTGGAATGGCCTCACCTGAAGGTTATGAACAATGATTGGAATCCGCAGTTGAAGTGGCACGAAGCCCTTAATGCTTTACAGCCGGGCAATTATCGAGCCTGGAAGGAGAAGTATGGGGTGTGTGACGCAGTGGTAACTTCACCCTGGTTCGCAGTGCTGGATATTGCGTTGCCGTTGGCAGTACTGGCCAGCCGAGTGGTGGCTTGTATTCATGTGCCATCGCACTACATGACAGATATGACAGAAAGCAGGGCACAATACTTTCGTAAGCTGTGTCACGCTGGACGTTTACATGTGATTGGACATTTAGAGCATGGACCTATTGGCAGAAGATGCATGTGGGTCATGGTGTTTCGCAACCCTTTGACAAGAGCCAGGATGTTACGAGGAGGAGAAGCTTCTGGAGTGGGTATGTTTACCTTCAGCATGGGCAAGTTCGCAATGGATGGCGTTACGACAGAAGATGCTGAGCAAGCTCTTGTCTAATGTCTGTGCTACCAGTGGCAGCTACAGATGGGGGATGTTGAGAAAAAGAGCTTGCACAAGTGGTGAGAAGAGATAAAGAGATATCAAAAATTTTGAGATTTTGTATAGTTACAGTAGCAAGATAACTGTGCAGTCATATAAGGAAACATATGCAAAGTCGAGCTAGTGTTGTATAGGCACTGACAATAAGTAAGACTGTCTAGTAGTAGGGCTAGAGGGTTGTGCTTTGTGTGGACGCTTCGTGCATAAGTTCGCGACAGCTGTCACAAACCACGGCTTATCGTGTACCTCAGCCAGGTTGTGACACTTGCTGTAGCAGTTTCTGTGACGAACGTATGACACGCGCAGTACGATACGCGCGAGGAGTTATGACAGTGACGAGATACGGAAATACGGATGGGTGTTACACTTGTTTGGAGATAGCGAGAATAAGTAGGGCGGCGGAGTGGGGTGAGCCAGACGCTCATTTTTGTTTTGCCTTCGTAACAGTGATTCCGAGAATAGCCAGGACTCGCTTAAGACCGCGAAAACAGCAGTGTTATGAGATAATTAGTAAGATACAGTATTCTTTTGCTTGTAAAGATATACATTTGTGGACTTGTCCTTGTGCGACTGCGTCAGAACTGTAATTAACAGTCTTTTTCATGTTGAGAAAAAGAGCTTGCACAAGTGGTGAGAAGAGATAAAGAGATATCAAAAATTTTGAGATTTTGTATAGTTACAGTAGCAAGATAACTGTGCAGTCATATAAGGAAACATATGCAAAGTCGAGCTAGTGTTGTATAGGCACTGACAATAAGTAAGACTGTCTAGTAGTAGGGCTAGAGGGTTGTGCTTTGTGTGGACGCTTCGTGCATAAGTTCGCGACACGCCGTCTTCTTCTCCCGCTCCTTCTCGACGTTCTCTTGCTCTTTACGATGTGCCTCTCTCTGCCTTTTCACCTCGTCGTATTCCTGCTTGCTCAATACTTCGTCGGCCAAAGAATAAAATCCATCAGGAAACCTAATGCGCTCTAACGCTGAGTCGACCATACCTTGCTCCCTGCATCCAAGACACCAGCACTTGTTAAAACCGATATACAGTTGGCAAAGTATTTTTCAAAAAATGGATGTAGACATGAATGCTTACCTATCGAAAGCGACGGAACCCAATCCCAACATGTTGGCGGCTACCGAAGTGGTCCCCGAACCGCAGCACGCATCCAAGATGAAGTGATGTTCGTGATGAAGAGGTAACACCCCCTCGTACGCAGATTTCCCCCTCGCTTCCCCCTCTAACTCAGGACCTCGCATATGGATATTGATGATGTCGTGGATGAGCTTCAGCGGCTTCTGGTGTTTGTTAATTCTTTTTCCCTCGGAGTTATTGGCGAATTTCGACGAGTGTACAGGGGCATATTCCCAGGTGTTGGTTCGGCAAGAAGCCAAGAACTGCTTATCGACGACATCACTATCCGCATTCTCCTCCTCACCGAGAACTCTAATCAAGTTCTTCATCCAGGGAAGCCTTTTATGAACGGCTGGGTGGGTTTCGTCTGCGAGAGCAATCAGCGCTGCTTAGTCAGATTGCCCATGCTTAGACGCCAAAAAGCAATCACAGAATTGTACGTAACTTAACATCTACGGACCTGTAGGTGTTGCTTCCTTGACGTAGTAACACAAGACAAAGCACTCCATGCGGTTGGCGTAGTTCCGTGGCGCAACGCCAGATTCCAAGGCCATCATGTTCGATCTGCTCAAAGGTTTCACCCAGAACATCTTTTCGGCGTTCCCATGGCAAAACTGCTTGGCGGCTTCGAAGAACTCGTGGTGTTGTTGGAAGCCACAGAAACATCCCCCTACCCAATCATCACACGTGGTCAAAGTGTTGAAGTTTTGTAGGAATTGCTTGAACTCTCCTGCTAAGAGAGGTTTCGGGATCCATCTCTTGTTCGAGTCCAGAGCATACTCGCAATCCATAATGAAACCGGTAAATGGAAGCCTGGGAAGAGTCGTGAAGGAATCATGTGATGTGGGCTCCAGCAGAAGGTCCTTCTTGTAAACCAGTTGCGGAATCTTGTGAGTGTAGAAGTAGCCGTCACCATCGTCGACTTGCTGGCCCTCAGGAACGTTTGACAATATTCGATAAGTCGCACCTGTGTGCAATGTAAACGAATAGTAATTACATAGCTACGGTGCACAAATGGAATATGAAACTGAGATACGCACCTGGAAGATCCTTTAGGAGGTTTCCCGCAGTCGATGCTGTCGTCGAACCGATTTTCAGCAACACAGCGCTCTCGATATTATTCCACTAGAACTTTCTATCCGTCGGAATGTCTTTGATCAGTTTTTTATCTTCGCCTCGTGCCGCTTTTTGTCTTTGCTTGTTGTTTGTTAATATTGAAATTTCCGGTTCTCCTGCTCGTTCTTGCAGGAGACCTTCGGGGGCACCACACCCGCCTGGTACAGTTGTAAACAAACCCCGTTGTTAATTGAACGCGCAAGCCGATATGAGAAAATCAGATATCGTGAAGGACGACCAGAGGGCGCAACTTAGGTAAATTACCTTCAGTAATGTACGTGTTTCTATTTCATCCCCAGCTCCTGGGAAATAGTTGCAAAACTTCTTCCAGTCGTGTTCTGGGTTGGGAAACGTAAAGCTGTCAAGCTTCTTTTGCAGCGTATTGATTTCTGCATCCAGCTCACCGTAGGTCATCTTACGATCCCAGAACTTCGACTCGGGAGCATCGGGATCCACGACAGCATCCACTGGTTTCCTTTCCTTAGGTATGGGATACCCATCTTCATCCAGGTAAGGAATGAAGCAGGGTGCATCTATCTCGTATCTGTCGTTTACGAACCCGTCCTCTTGTGTTTTCAGAAAGAGCTGCATAGAATGCCGGCTTTTCTTGAGAAAGTTCAGTTGCCGGTAGGCCGGTGTCGATTCCAAGGAGTTTTTTATGTTGAATCGTTTATGAGCGTCTGAGGCAAGCAGCATTAGGTTCTCTCGAACATTATTGAGAGTCTTGATCTCGGCGATACGGTTGATCATATCTTTGACCGTGTACTTCTTTTCGATGACGGCTTCGTCGACGAGGTCAGTGATCTCGCGTAAGTGTCCTTCGGTCAAGGGGGCCCAGGTATCATAGAACCCCTTCGGCAGATCATGGTAGACGATCGGCTTTCCGGATGTGGGGTCCCATTTAGGCTGCTTGGTCGTTGGTGCGTTGAGGTCAGTTGTGCCGGTCGTCATACCGCTTGAACGTTTCCTCGGCCTTTTGCGAGATGCCCCAACCGTGGCGGTGGTCGTCTCCGTGTCGTCTTCATCGTCCGGGTCACCGCCCTCTAGCGCCCCTGCACCGTGGGCCTCCATCACTGAAAGCGAAAACATGAAATACCAAATCGTTAGTTAGCTACTGCAAACACCTAAGAGCAAATGACAATAATGTCGAGAAGGGATTCACAAAAAATGGCAGCACCTCTCTGAAATTGTTCGAACAAAGATTGCGATTGCAGCGAGATAGACTAAGCAGCCAAATGCGTGTTCTTCTTGTCTTTATTCAGCTTCTGGTGATTGAACACCTGCGTCTTCAGCGCCATTTCGAAGCTGAAATCCAAGTTCTGCTTCGGCGGCACCTGACGGAATCTCACGTGCTCAAACATCTTCATTCCAACGTCTCTCTCATTGGGTTCGGCCATCAGTTTCTCCACGTGCCTTCGCATGCCAAGAATGATCTCCGTGATGTTGCGGTGCTTCATGTAGGCGTCAATGTTGTTCTGCTCATTCCCAAGCTGCGTGCGCAAACGAATTGCACGGATCATGACTATAGCTAAGAAGCTGGTCGACCGTAAACCCTCCCTAAACACTTGAGTATGTAAGCCCTGAGAAGCACCTGCGAAAACTGGCATGAGTGAGACACACCTGATTCATTTCGAGGGCGCTCAAGTTCATGAAGAGACGGCATTCGATGAACTGAAACGCTTCCGTTCGATTTTCATGGTTTGCGTGCTTTACTTCATCCGCCTTGACGCAGCGACGCTTTGCCTCCAGCAAATGCTGATGTCCAAAGCAGATGAATCTGTAGAATAACAAAGAAAGTGTAAGTTGGAACACATCTGCATGCATCCATCAATGCAATGGGTCTTACTTGTATCTGGTCCGAGGAGATCAAATTGTTCATGGTGAAAAGCGACCTCGCCATGAACGATCCCCTCAATCATCATCACCAAGTGATGCGGAGCGACATCGAACCGGCTTGCCTTCGGCTAGAGCCGCCGCCCTCGTCCAAGGGAAGGCGGCCCCCCCCGTACAACAATCTTCGTTAGCCAAGCGCGCGATGAGAAATCCCGCGCAAGGCGGGTGCTTAGCCGATCGAGAGCCGATCAAACCTTCCAATGCTCAGGAGGGTACATCGCTCAAACCCCCTCCCAATATCAAGCTCATATTCCCGGAAGGTTGGAGTACCGCGGAAGGCTTCCGCGACCCGGAGTATGAAACGATTACGAAGAAGGAACGCCTTTTGGCGTGGATTGCGCCTCCACATCTTCCAATATCTACGAGGGAACTGGAGTTGTCCGCGAGGTAGCACCCTTTCTCTTTCTTCTCGACGTTGAGGTTGTGTCTTTCTTGCTTCACAGGACTCTTTGCTACATGTATGCAACATGGTTACCATATGTTGCATACATATTGAGATTATATTGTAGGGATCCTGGAACACATTGCAGGAAAGTCGATCCGCACTATGTGGAAGTGGACACGGTATGGCATCATAAGTGGCTGCCAACGCGACTGCTCCCGCACGATTTCTCCAGATTGGCGCACGATTTATCTCCAGACAATACTGCGTGGTCGACTTGGTTACCACCTTCCGACATCTTGGAGCTAGAACCGGCAACGGTAACCTTTAAGGGGAAATCGTTTCGACTTGTTCCACCGGTGCCTAATTGCTTGCAACGGATTGTCGAAAGTATTCGTGGCATGCAAGAGGCAAGGTAAGGGACTCTCGTGGGGCATGATTTCCCTCCCACCATTCATCACGTGGCTCGCTGCAATAGTGCTGCAGCACGCTATCGTGATGGTTGCAGCATGTTGATGGGATGTTGAACACATGTTGGGACGATATTGTGCAGAGATGCGGGCGAGGCGCCCCCCGAGGCGCACGAGGCCCAAAGCAAGGAGTCCCCCCCGCCGCCCAATGCTGAGGCACCCACGAGCCCTCCACTAGCCGGCGGGAGTGCAAGGTAAGGGACTCTCGTGGGGCATGATTTCCCTCCCACCATTCCTCACGTGGCTCGCTGCAATAGTGCTGCAGCACGCTATCGTGATGGTTGCAGCATGTTGATGGGATGTTGAACACATGTTGGGACGATATTGTGCAGAGATGCGGGCGAGGCGCCCCCCGAGGCGCACGAGGCCCAAAGCAAGGAGTCCCCCCCGCCGCCCAATGCTGAGGCACCCACGAGCCCTCCACTAGCCGGCGGGAGTGCAAGGTAAGGGACTCTCGTGGGGCATGATTTCCCTCCCACCATTCATCACGTGGCTCGCTGCAATAGTGCTGCAGCACGCTATCGTGATGGTTGCAGCATGTTGATGGGATGTTGAACACATGTTGGGACGATATTGTGCAGAGATGCGGTCGACCCAAAAAAAATATTCTCATCATTTCTTCCACTAAGTTGCCCGTGATGGTCCTTGAAAGGTCCCACGAACTTCAAACGCGCGATTTGGTCACCTAACTGAAATCCTCTAGCCCCCGCCCACTCAAAATGGCCCGAAAACAGCGTTTTTGCCCCCCGGCGAGCACCAAAAAAAAACCAAAAAATTTTCCTCACGGGGTCTTATTATTGCCCTAATAAGGCCTAGTAACTCTCCAAACATCATAAAACCTCCATTTAGATCGATTATGCATTTTCTTGCCGAACTTTTTGCGACGGCTCATGTTGCAATATATCAGAAACCGTTGCCGGTATATTGAATATGTATGGGAGATATACTGCGGTGGGCGAAGCAGATCTCCGGTGGAAGAGCCAGCTGAGGCGAAGGACACCGAGATGGGTGAGGTGAAGGACACGGCGGGCGAAGCCGATCCTTGGCTCTCGCTCCATGCAATGCATCGTCGAAATGTGGGCACCGTAACATTGGAGCGAGGGCGGTTTCTATGTGATTGTGCCATGTGCTACGGAGTTGACCTACGTGGAAACGTGGTGAGCAAGGCCACCCGCACACGACATCGGAAACTCCACGGGCAGATCCAGCCACCCGCACCGGACCCTGAAGAAATCGATGCTGTAGTTTGTGGCAACCGCGGCGAAACCTTAAGGTACTCTCCGCCCTTTCTCTCCCATGAATGATTGGGCAAGCTTGCGTGGCAACGCATTCGCAATATGTTGACAACGTATTGAAGGTGCATTGCAACTCTCCTACAGACATACGGATGTGGACGTCACGATGGATGACAAGGAGGGCGAACATGCCGAGGAAGCCGGGAGGACAAGCGCAGAAGACGAGGTGGTACACGCACAACAGGACGTGGAAGCCAAGGATGTGTCGAGTCAAGGCGGCGAGGCCGGAGTTCCCGACGACGAGGATGGCGATGCGCCTAAGACCGAGGATGCCGATGGTGAGACCAAGGATGGCGGTGGGGAGGATTTGAGGTTCGATGAAGAAGACGACGGAGATGCCGTCCACTCCGTTAAAGCAGCGATTGCTACACAATTGGAAAGTATTGTGAATGCTGCAAAGGAGCTTTTCGGAGGGGAGACGGTAAGAACGCGTTATTATGCCAAATATCGTGCAGTGAACTGCACGTGCAATATGTGTTATGCATATCTCCTACATATTGACAATGTATTGCAGTATATTGCATATGTATTGACAGCCACTGAAATTGCGATGTGTACGCAGGACCACAACGTGCGGCGATCAACTAAGCTCCTCGCGGATCTTCTGGAATGGAACTTGGAGGAAAACTTGACCCAAAAATCGTTTTCCTCGTTGTGTGAGATCCTAATTCACAACTTTGATGAGCTTCGCGAAACCCATTTCCCCTTGACGTTCGCTAAAGCTATGGGTACTTTCGGCGCTTTTAGTACGCCGTACCAACGAGTGGACATGTGCGTCAATGGATGTTGTTTGTACGAGAAGGAGTTGGAGGACGCGGATCATTGTCCACACTGTAAAGAATGCCGGTGGCAAAGCTTTGGAGCGGCGGAGGAGGATGGCACTCCGGAGGATGGCACTCCGAAGAAGCCGCGATTGCAATTCCTTTGGTGGCCCTTGAAGGAAATTTTCCGGAGGCTATTCCATTCACCTGAAGTTGCTGAGCTCATGCGGGCGCATGGCCGTCATACGTCTCCTGAAAGTGGACGCAAAGACACAATTTGGGGTAAGAGCCCAGCACGCGTCTATGATCCCAATGCTTGTGATAGGATCTGCAAAGGGCATATCTGCAATACACTTAACGTATGTCTGTGACATATTGCAGATGTACACATACAGTTGTAAGTATACCGCGGTGAGTTGTATTTTGTCCGGAGTGTGCAGACGGAGATGCGTGGAAAGAGAAGAAGGCGCGGTACCCAGAGTTCTTCCAGGAGTTGCGGAATATAATCATCCTGTTCTGCGCGGATGGGGCTTCCGTATGGAAAAACAAGGCGGGCGTGTTTCCCATGTATTTCCAAATCTTGAACTTGCCGCCGGAGATACGCTCCAAGTACGAGTACCTTGAGGTCTACGGTATTCTTAATGGCATCCATCCCGCCGATACGACTCTTTTGTACGACAAGCTGGTCGACGAGTTGGAGGAGTTGTGGGAGACGGGCTGCGGAGTTTGGGACGCCTTTTCCGAGGAGTATGTTCTTGTACGGTGCATGCTACTCCGTCGGGGTGATCATGGATTACAAAGGCTTGGTCGATGCCGGGAAGCGAATGGATGTAAACGCCTACAAGTGTTGCATGTTGTGCCGTACGAAAGGATGTCACAGTCCAGCGCTGGGAAGAATCTTCTACGCATTCTTCAAGCAACATCCTCCTGGTACGCTCTCATCGCTATGCCACGCAGCTTGATTGTTTGCAGCATGTTTGCAACATGCATCAACATGTCTGCAACATACCACAGATATGTTGTATTACTTGTGCACGTGCCATGCAGGGCCGCCGGTGTCCACTACCCGGTCTTGGGTACATCAGGAACATCACGATGTACCCAAGCCACTCTTTGTTCCGCACGCCATGGAGAGCTCGAAACATTTCAAGTGTCCATATGGCCGATATTATAGGTTGTCAATAACACACCAATCTTGGGTATGAACCATATGATTGGCGGTATTCATGGCATAGACATGGGTTTTTGGGGGCGGTTGCCTAGGTGATTTTTGCAGAAAAGGCGAAATTCTCAAGTTCCAAATTATTGGGTACATCGCTTGGGTACATCGATTTGTATGCATGGAACGGAGAACTACACGCATGAGTTTGTCAAGCGAATGGGCGAAATACACGAGGCACTTTCCAAATCAGGTTGGTCGAAAGCGGACATGGCGGAACGTTTCTCGGCCACCGGATTCAAGTTGCCCGCCGCATTCGCAAGGTTGTCGTACTTTAACTTGGCGTTGGATTGGCTCTATGATCCTATGCACGAAATCATGAACTTGGGAAACAGGCTTGCAACAACGCTGCTTGGGCTGGATTTCAACGAGGCCGCGCGCAACTTTGCCGAGGAGGAGGGCCTGCACCCAGAATGGGGGCAAACGGAGTGGGTGCAGAATTCGAAAGGTGAGTTTTGTATTAGTGCAACATTTCTGTAATTGTGTTCAATATGTCATACATGTGTTGACGGTATACGGCAACACGGACAGGGGAACCGCATGAGGTGTACAAAATGACAAACGGTCCATGGGGGATCCCACCGCGTCCGAAGGCTTCGACCACCTTACGTTCTCGGGAAACAGCACTCGCCTTCTTGAATGAAGGAGTTGCGGGGAGTCACCCGGTGGGGCGATGGGCATAAGCATTTGTTGCGCACCTCAACCGCCTCCAACGGCGCAAAATACGCAAAGCACCTCAAGGCGCATGAGGCTTTGAAGGCTTTCGAGTCCAAGTTGTTGGCGGTATTGTCCTCTTGGCCTCGCGATGATGGTGAAGTCGACAATGCGCTGCAGAACGACGATCGCTCGAAATTGGAAGACGCCACTCCTTCCAATTTTTATTTTTTTTTGTTTTTGGTTTGAAATGCTTCCAAAATGATCATGAGTGACCGGAATGTCGTTGGTTCATCGCCGGGTGCCCCGTACGGCCGTGTGTCGCTTGAATTGGATAGGGTTTCCTTACGTATGTACCCGACTAACCCGTGATAGTGCGAAACAGATAGCAAGTTCGGAGTGGTTTGAGTTATAGTTTGTTATATGCTTATGAAATGCTTCCAAAATGATCATGAGTGACCGGAATGTCGTTGGTTCATCGCCGGGTGCCCCGTACGGCCGTGTGTCGCTTGAATTGGATAGGGTTTCCTTACGTATGTACCCGACTAACCCGTGATAGTGCGAAACAGATAGCAAGTTCGGAGTGGTTTGAGTTATAGTTTGTTATATGCTTATGAAATGCTTCCAAAATGATGATGAGTGACCGGAATGTCGTTGGTTCATCGCCGGGTGCCCCGTACGGCCGTGTGTCGCTTGAATTGGATAGGGTTTCCTTACGTATGTACCCGACTAACCCGTGATAGTGCGAAACAGATAGCAAGTTCGGAGTGGTTTGAGTTATAGTTTGTTATATGCTTATGAAATGCTTCCAAAATGATCATGAGTGACCTGAATGTCGTTGGTTCATCGCCGGGTGCCCCGTACGGCCGTGTGTCGCTTGAATTGGATAGGGTTTCCTTACGTATGTACCCGACTAACCCGTGATAGTGCGAAACAGATAGCAAGTTCGGAGTGGTTTGAGTTATAGTTTGTTATATGCTTATGAAATGCTTCCAAAATGATCATGAGTGACCGGAATGTCGTTGGTTCATCGCCGGGTGCCCCGTACGGCCGTGTGTCGCTTGAATTGGATAGGGTTTCCTTACGTATGTACCCGACTAACCCGTGATCGTGCGAAACAGATAGCAAGTTCGGAGTGGTTTGAGTTATAGTTTGTTATATGCTTATGAAATGATACTAAACATGATCATGAGCTGTGCACAAGTCAAGAACGGATGCTTGTGGCAAACAAGTCAGCAACAAATGCTTGTGGGATGCACTTATTTTGAAGTGTACTGTCAAGTAGTAAACAATAGCAAAACTAAATAGCAACTACTTCCCCGCCATCGAGTGGAAAAGCTCGAGGATCTTCTCGGACTTGCCCTCCTCGCCTTCTTCGGCATCAACATCCCCCGAGACGATCTCCTTGTGGATGTTGAGCTCGATCTCCGCAGCCGCCACCGTATCGTCGTTCTCGCTCTTCAGATCGGCTGCGAGTTGTTTTGAAGCCTTCTGGCAAGCCGATAAAAATGCGCGGAGCTCGTCTCCGCGCATCCTTTTCTGCGGTGGCTTTTCCGGGGTCCTTTTCCCGGGGACCGCCGGGGGAGCCATGAGCTCCTTGAGCTTCCCTTTTTGGCCTCCCTGCTCCGTGTTGCTCAGCAGGTGCTGGGTACACGCCACCATCCCTTCGTGGGCGGCGGGGTTCTCCCCTTGGCCCGACCGACCGGCCGCCAGGCTGGTGAACTGCGAATACATGTTGAACATGAGCGCCATATGGGCGCCCTGTCTGCTCAGCTGTTCCTTCGCCAGGTCGGCGTTGCAGGCGAACGCCTGCTTGAGGTCGGACGTGTGTCTCTCGTCCTTCTCCCCCAGCAGCGCGGTGAAATGCTCAGCCGCCAACCGCCGGCCTCGCTCCTCCGCGGACTCGGCCGTCAGTTGGAGCCGCTCCTTCCCCTGCTGCTCCAACTGACGGCGAAGCTCCTCGCACACCTTCGCCTCCTTTTGCCGCTCGGCCTCCGCCAACTCCGCCCGGAGCTCCTTCTCCTTCAAGAGCACGGCCTGCTTCACCTGCTCCTCCGTGGCCCCCCGAGCTGGAGTGGCTCCCCCGATCGCCCTCTCCAAACTCCGCGCCTTCTCCTCCGCATGCTTCGCCTTCAGCTCGATCAGGCGGAGCTTCTCGGCGTACTTGATCTTCTCCGCATCCTCCAACAATTTCGCCTGCTTCGCCTTTTCCTCCTCCGCCGCGACCTTCTCCTCCCGCTGCCGCTTGTGGCCGCTCACGCTCTTCGCCCTTGTCTTCTGCGCGCTCTTGGCCTTCTGCTCCTCAGGCTTCGGGAAGTTGCATCCGTCTTCCTGGTTGCCTGACCACTTGAAGGTGATCACCTCCCTGGCCATACCCCTTTGCAGGGTCTTGGTGGTCAGCGCCCCACCTTTTCCCCCACCGCCAGCCCCCTCGCGGCAAGTCTAGCAGCACTAGCCCATCAATCATACACATTCATATTGCGTGTTGTGTAGTCAGGTAATGAATAGGTAGTGGGGTGTATGTCATCAAGGTCTTGGATATCGGAGATTAACTTAAAAAAAGAACTAAGAACCCCATGCAGCTCGCTGGCAAAGCTTTTTTTGCACCACTGGTGTGGCTACGCATGTTTAGATATCGTGTGCATGCTTGGGTCCATGTGGAGCTGTAGCCATGACTTCATCGGCGCGGGCCCTGCAATATCTCGTATCATGGTTCTTTACTGTATTCTTCCACTGGATTGTTAGCGGGCAGGCCTCAACTGGATCACGCCACACACGATTCGGTGTGTAAGATGAGGTTGGGGACAGCATCTTACACACCGAATCGTGTGTGGCGTGATC
>LGRX02009875.1:0-16449 GCA_001247695.2 Cymbomonas tetramitiformis | reverse complement strand
GGGCATCGGCAGTGACAGCTTCTATAAAGAGCCTGGGCAGTGCACGGGCATCGGCAGTGACAGCTTCCATAAAGAGCATGCGCCTTTCAATGGCGAGTACCACCAGAGCCCATAGCATGCTCATTTCTGGGTGGTTTCTGGTGTGGCAGGAAATTTGTGGGCAGTCCGTTGGTTTTGGTTTTGGATTTGGTTTGTTTCATCTTCTTCCTGATCTTGCTCCCGCAGCCCACAGCCTCTCGATACGCATAGCTTTCTGAAAGTTTGCCCAGAGGACGGCCGGTAAAATTAATATGCTCAAACGCGCGACGGGCGTGGTTTTTTCTTCTTTCTTTCTGAGAGCAACCCCAGCGCCATCTGACACTGACTCACCTAAGTCGATTGGGTGCCCTGCTCGTAGGCCAACCTTGAAGATGCCGCAGTCGGCAGTGCGCAAGTGCTCAGCTATGCAGCTCCGTGTTACAACCATCCTGGACCCCTAATAGGTGACCAATGCTGTGAAGCACCCAGCGACTGCGGGCATACCCCAGCTACGTTCTGCACGATGTGGCTGCGGCTGATGGCGATATTGCCACTACATGATTCTTCTGTCTCGATGGCGTAAAGGTACACAACAGCCCCATTTTCCTGGCCCCATTCAATTTATAAAAAACAATCATTAGACATGAAACCGCCATGGCGCCCCGCCTCTGCCCACGCCACGCCATGGCGCACCGCCTCTGCGAACGCCACGCCATGGCGCATCATCTCTGCTAATGCCATGCCATGGCGCACCGCCTCTGCCCACGCCACGTCATGGCGCATCACCTTTGTCAACGCCACGCCATGGCGCAACCCCTCTGCCAACGCCGCGTCATGGCGCACCATCTCTGCCAACGCCATGCCATGACGCATCGCCTCTGCCAACGCCACGCCATGGCGCACCATCTCTGCCCGCCTCACACCACGCCATGGTGCACCATCTCTACCAACGCCACGCCATGGCACCCCGCCTTGGCTCACGCCACACCATGGCGCACTACCTCTGCCAACGGGACACCATGACGCACCACCTCTGCCAACATCATGCCCTGGCGCACCATATCTGTCAACGCGGCAACATGGCGCAGTACCTCTGCCAACACTGTTCCTTGGTCGCATATTTGGTCGCATACTGGTGCGCCTTGCGCACGGCAGCTCAGAGGCTTGAAGTGGCAGCCTGGTGCGCCTTGCGCACGGCAGCTTGGAGGCTGGAAGTGGCAGCCTGGTGCGCCTTGCGCACGGCAGCTCGGAGGCTTGAAGTGGCAGCCTGGTGCGCCTTGCGCACGGCAGCTCGGAGGCTTGAAGTGGCAGCCTGGTGCGCCTTGCGCACGGCAGCTCGGAGGCTGGAAGTGGCAGCCTGGTGCGCCTTGCGCACGGCAGCTCAGAGGCTGGAAGTGGCAGCCTGGTGCGCCTTGCGCACGGCAGCTCAGAGGCTTGAAGTGGCAGCCTGGTGCGCCTTGCGCACGGCAGCTCAGAGGCTTGAAGTGGCAGCCTGGTGCGCCTTGCGCACGGCAGCTTGGAGGCTGGAAGTGGCAGCCTGGTGCGCCTTGCGCACGGCAGCTCGGAGGCTTGAAGTGGCAGCCTGGTGCGCCTTGCGCACGGCAGCTCGGAGGCTTGAAGTGGCAGCCTGGTGCGCCTTGCGCACGGCAGCTCGGAGGCTGGAAGTGGCAGCCTGGTGCGCCTTGCGCACGGCAGCTCAGAGGCTGGAAGTGGCAGCCTGGTGCGCCTTGCGCACGGCAGCTCAGAGGCTTGAAGTGGCAGCCTGGTGCGCCTTGCGCACGGCAGCTCAGAGGCTTGAAGTGGCAGCCTGGTGCGCCTTGCGCACGGCAGCTCAGAGGCTGGAAGTGGCAGCCTGGTGCGCCTTGCGCACGGTAGCTCAGAGGCTGGAAGTGGCAGCCTGGTGCGTGTGGATGTGCTGGAAGGGGCATTGACCTTTCCCAGTTGCCCAGGGGCCCGTCACGAACCGCCTTCTGGCTCCCCGATGTCAAACATCGATACACACCATGATATGTAGGCAACTTTATGCACCAACGTTCGACAACGCTGTGGAAGAATATCCTCGAGTCATTGACCCGGGGCAGCCAGTGCTGTGCAGGGAGGGTGAACAGACACAACGAAGCCTATCTCGGATGCCATGAGATCTCCGAGGGGGAGTTGCTGGCCGTGCTTTGTGCCCTTCATACCTCCGCATAATTCTGCAAGAGGTTGCAATCGGTCATTATGACATCGAAGTGGACGTCATCATGAGAGCTCAAATCAGAGATTTCGACAGCTACAGCGCCGCCACGTCCGCCATCTTCCCTGGTGTATTCCACATTCTGCGCAGCAAAACCCGCATCTCTCATGCGCACTCCCTGCACGCTCCAACAATCGCATACAGTGCTTGGTTTCCTTCATCATGACGGCTCTGAGCAAAGAGCATCGACGGTCCACAGGTTGGTCTCCCGTCCTGCAAACCTCTCACGGTGTGCTCCCGCGCAAGAAATGCAAAGCCACTTGATACACTTATTCGCTCTGGTCTGGTGTAACCCGGTGCTCATGGTGCGAAGGGAGCCACACGGCAATCCTCCGACTTGCCGCACCTCGGCGCGGTTCTGAGAGACGACGCAGTGCTCCATGATGACACGGCCCCGAGCAGACGCAGTATTCTTTGCATCTATCGACACCACGCCTCCAGCCTGCATCATCATCGCCAGCCCCAGTAAGGTCAACGCACCTCTGTAAATCTCGGCCTTATGGACACATCACCCACATCCATCCGAGCAAGGAAAGATCAATAGTTGACAGATGTCTCACCCACCCTCCCATAACCTAGATGGCAAGCAGGAGAGAAGCCCAGAGGGTAGGGGTACTGGACCCCCCTTAAGAGGGGGGAGTGGGCGCGGTAGAGGCATCCAAACGTCCTTTGCCTAGTAGTCACTCTGTGGAAGCCTCCCTTGAGGAGCTCGGAATAGACAGCTACCTGTGGCATCCAATTGTTGAAGATAAGCAATGCTGGCCTGAACCCGTGCCTGGATGGACACTAAGCGGGGTGTTCAATGCCACATGTCACTTGATGGATATACCTCCGCACTGTTTTGTGACAGGGCACTGCCGGAGAAGCTGACAATGCTCTGGCCTCGGCTTCTATAGCCCATCCAGACGTACAGCACACCTCCCTCCTGTGCCGCCCCGTCCCCCTCTCCTCACCTCAATGCATCCCACCGCCAGTGCATGGTGTGCCTCTCGGGAGGAAGCTTCTGCGACTCGGACCTTCCTAAGCTCGGCAGATGACCGCGATCAGGGGGCCAGCTTGGACCGCACAACCAGGAGAGACAATCTGAGGGCTTAGGGAGATCCCCGGCCCTTATACATAGGGAGATCCCCGGCCCTTGTACATAGGGAGATCCCCGGCCCTCAAACATGAATGCTGGGTTGCAGGCCGTCGGATGCTGCTCGATCTTGATCCCATTGCCAAACACCTTGCTGAAACGTTCACAGTTGAAATGCATCATCATGTAGCAATCCGCTGCCAGACTCACGCTGTGGCTGACTCGCCTTCCTGTGTATGCTTCGTTGGCGCCTCTACTTGCCGACACCCACCGAAGCCGTGCCTCGAGTGTCACGTGATGTTGGCTAACGCCATCATCCAGCTGCATAAGGGGATACCCCTTGTTTGCGGCAACCCTTGTTCGGGGAAACCCCTTGTTTGGGGAAGCAAATTCACCCTGTGGTGCGAAGCTTGTGGTGCTGTAGCAGGCACACACCGCAGCTTTGTTTTGAAAGATGCTGCAACCCTCCATGGTGACGTGGCTTCGCTTGTCATCCTGTTGATATTGCGGGTGATATACGTTCATCACTCCTCCATTGCCGTTCTGCGTTTACCCACAGGCCGGTATAATGACCCCAAGCACACCTTCGCTCAAACCTTTTACCATTTGTAGAATTGCTCAATACATGGCCTATAGCCTGGTATAGCAGATAGTGTACAACAAGTGGAAAGTACAATCGAACAGCAAGTAGGCTGTAGATTTAATCAGTATATGGCAGGTAGGCTCGTGCAGCATATGGCAGGTAGGCTCGTGCAGTATATATAGCAGGTAGGCTCGTGCAGTATATAGCAGGTAGGCTCATACGGTATATGGCAGGTAAGGCTCGTGCAGTATATGGCAGGTAGGCTAGGTGCAGTATGGCAGGCTGAACTCGTTACCCCGGTATATGGCAGGTGAGCAAATTGCAGCATATGGCAGATGGGCTCGTGCAATTATATAACTTGGGTAAGGCTCGTGCAGTATCTTTCAGCAGGCAGAGAGCTCGTGCAGTATATGGCAGGTAGGCTCGTGCAGCATATGGCAGGTAGGCTCATGTGGTATATGGCAGGTAGGCTCGTGCGGTATATGGCGGGTAGGCTCGTGCAGTATATGGCAGGTGGGCTCGTGCAGTATATGGCAGGTAGGCTCGTGCAGTGATATGGCGGGTAGGCTCGTGCAGAATATGGCAGGTAGGCTCGGTACAGCATATGGCAGGTGAGCTCGTGCAGTATATATGGCTTAGGTAAGCTCGTGCAGTATATAGCCCAGGTAGGCTCGTACAGTATATGGCAGGTAGGCTCGTTCAGTATATGGTAGGTAGGCTCATACAGTATATGGTAGGAAGGCTTTTCAGGATGATGTGTATATTTATTCCGTGTATCGTAAGTAGGCTTTTCTGGATGCTGTGCATATTTATTCCGTGTATCGTAATTAGGCTTTTCTGGATGCTGTGCATATTTATTCCGTGTATCGTAAGTAGGCTGGTACAATATAGGTTCCATGGACGCGTTCCGGATGGTCCATAGAGAGACGACTGCGTAGGAATGCAGCAGAGAGCTTGCAAAGGTCCCATTGCCCGTGGCGAGAGGCTGAGCACGGGCCTGAGGCCTGAGGAGATATTCTGAGTTGCTCACAAACCTCTGCATCGTTGTGTGACACGTTGCAGAGGGACAGGGTGAAGTTGGCCGTTTGCATTATATCTGCATATACGACTCCTCCGCCCATACCCTGCAGCCAACGCTGCTCAGCGCCCCCCTCCCCCCCCACATGCGTATGGCCTTGTCGGGCTCCACCAGTGGTGTGCTGTTCTGGAGTACCAGGCTCTGTGTTCATATCCAGTTCGAGCTCCATTGCAGAGAAGCTTGGAGTCAGAGAGCGCCAAGCCTCGAGGGCAGTCTAGAGATGCAGCTCACGAGAAAACATAGAGAGTCTGCTGGACTCCGCTTCCCCTCTGCTCCGCCACGTGGCTGCATCACTGCCGCCAGGTTTCCAGGACATGTGAAACCGCTCAGCCTTGCTACGTGTTTGCGCCCCTGCCGGCCATTTTTGTCGGCTGCGTCAAGAATTTCTTTTGCGTCGGTACGTGGTCGTGGCCCTCCCAACCTGGATAAATTACTTACCTAAATAGTCAATCAAAGCTAAGATTGTGATTGGTCGTCTAATCGCACTTGGCGAACGCGTACCAATCGTGTTGCTGTATGATGACACGATGCTACCGTCCGAAATTCTGGGATATCAAGGGGCATATAATACTGCATATCATATTCATCTTGCCATACACCATTCAACAGATCGACCGTTCATTTCCCTTGCATTCATCTTGGCCTAGTGGGGAGCATTTGAGCTGCAATGCTAGTATTGTGTGAGATGACGCACCGTTGCTTTATTGTGCGAGATGACGCACAGGCTCATAACAATCATGAGTCTCGAGAAATCAAGGTGCAGAACACCGCCTTCCTTCTGCACAGCAACGCATCAACCACACCACGACACAAGTGTGAGCAGGCGAGCACTGTATGATGACTGCACGAAGAGCTCGACTAGCTGCATGGCGCTGGTGCACGCGTGAAACAGCCGCGAGCCGCCAGTGACCACTCAATCGACCAATTGCAGTCGCGGTCGGTTCGGAGTTGATAAAGTCATCGGAAGTGTGACTCGAAATCAGGTGCATCGTCAAAAGGGCGAAGTTAAAGTCGAGAATTGACGCGGCCTGTGATGACAACAGATGATGACATCGACATGGCCATCGCATGGCCGTAGGATCCACAATGAAAGTATTCTTGTACGTGCATGTGTTTTATTCTTGGGCCGATTTCTTTCGCACCAGATAGCCACAGAATGCCGTCTACGCTTTTCTCCCACACCCGGGATCAGGGGATTCAAGACATACTGCGAGACACTTCCTCGGATTTTCCGCAGCTAAATAGCGAAAAAGAGGATCCCTCGTACCGCACTGCGTCACCTGAGTGCCTCTGCGCCGGGACCACCCGCGCACTGAAGAGGATCCCTCGTATCGCACTGCGTCACCTGAGTGCCTCTGCGCCGGCACCACCCGCGCACTGAAGAGGATCCTCTGCACCGCACTGCGTCACCTGAGTGCCTCTGCGCCGGCACCACCGCGCACTGAAGAGGATCCTCAAAATGCACTGCGTCACCTGAGTGCCTCGGGGTGCGGCACCACCCGCGCACTGAAGAGGACTTTCGTACCGCACTGCGTCACCTGAGTGCCTCTGCGCCGGCACTACCCGCGCACTGAAGAGGATCCTCGTACCGCACCGCGTCACCTGAGTGCCTTCTGCCGCACCACCCGCGCACTGAAGAGGATCCTCGTACCGCACTGGCGTCACCTGAGTGCCTCTGCGCCGGCACCACCCGCGCACTGAAGAGGATCCCTCGTATCGCACTGCGTCACCTGAGTGCCTCTGCGCCGGCACCACCCGCGCACTGAAGAGGATCCCTCGTACCGCACTGCGTCACCTGAGTGCCTCTGCGCCGGCACCACCCGCGCACTGAAGCAGTGTCATTGAAGCCGATTCACGTCCACCTCAACCCCCCATGCTGCCCAAGCCATCTCTATACCACCAATCTTACGCTTACAACCTCCACCCTGTTCCCTGCCTACCCCGAGCCCTAGTCTCAAGAGAACTCGTCCACCCACAACACTCCGAATGTCCCAAAGGGCCGCCAAAGAGTCGTCCCCAGAGGCTGAGAATCATAGACTGAATTGCTCTTTTTGAATATATGCGCCTGCTACGGAACTGCGATTGCAAGCCCTTACCCCCCACACTGACTCTATGGGACAGAAGCATCGGCGCTTGGCACCCTTCGAGTGAGCTGTGGTCCTGAGTAATGCGCTCCACACTTGCATTGCAACTGTTGTTCTGCATTGCTCCTACGTGGGGTCTTATCCCCACATATGTCTGTGTGTCCCAAGCCCTCCTGGCGGCTAACAATTCACTACCCGGTCGTCGCCTTCCCGACACGTGATCAACACTGTTAGTTCCGGCACCCACCCGTAATCCTTCCACCCGTACCTCGCCTACCCTCTCCACAAGCTCTCCTTGAGCCAATAGCCCCCTCGAGAAGCCGAGCTAATAGCCCCCTCACGCAGCCGAGCCAATAGCCCCCTGGAAGCCGAGCCAATAGCCCTCACGCAGCCGGGAGCCATAGCCCCCTCACGCAGCCGAGCCAATGGCCCTCAAGAAGCCGAGCCACAATTTCACGTGCCGAGCCAATAGCCCCCTCAAGAAGCCGAGCCAATAGCCCCCTCAATTCTCCACGCCCCCCCGTGGGATCAAGCACACCCTTGCAGGGCACTCTCTCTCACTTCTCCAAGAAGGGGCTGCTTAGCATGAAGAATGTGCAGCACCGCCACCTGGAACTCGGCCGGACGGGGAAATGGCGCATAGCTCCTCCGCCTTCTTCAACACCGGCGCTCCGAAGACATGAATGAAGTCCCGGCATCCGGGCATTTACCATAAAGAACTTGCATACTTTGTTAGGGAGGGGCTAACCCCTCAAATGAGAATGACTTGGCCTACTGGACTGGATGCCTCTTGTTTGGTGGTTGCTTTAGGACGACCAACATCACGGCCAAGAAAAAGGCTTGCTTCTCCTGCACCGGTGTCATGCTCCGAGGGAGCGTGAGGTTCATCGGGAAGGATAAGATGGAGGTTGGAGCTGGCTTTTCTAAGACCAACCACTTCTCCGAGAGAAAGCATTCAATGACGACTCCCATTCAATTAATATCATTTCATTTAAATTCATTTTGTCTCATCATCCATCCAGAGGGAGAAATCTCCAATACAGTAAATTCTGCATCGTCATGACTAGCACGAATTTTTGCTCAAAATACAGTTAATTCTGCATCTTCATGACTAGCCGAATTTTTGCTCAAAATACAGTTAATTCTGCATCGTCATGACTAGCCCGGAATTTTTGCGCAAAATACAGTTAATTCTGCATCGTCATGACTGGCGAATTTTTGCGCAAAATACAGTTAATTCTGCATCGTCATGACTAGCCGAATTTTTGCGCAAAATACAGTTAATTCTGCATGCGTCATGACTAGCCGAATTTTTCTTGTAAAAATACAGTTAATTCTGCATCGTCATGACTAGCCCGGGCTCTTTGCGCAAAATACAGTTAATTCTGCATCGTCATGACTAGCCAGTTTTGCTCAAAATACAGTTAATTCTGCATCGTCATGACTGGCAATTTTTGCGCAAAATACTGCAGTTAATTCTGCATCGTCATGACTAGCCCGAATTTTTGCGCAAAATACAGTTAATTCTGCATCGTCATGACTAGCCCGAATTTTTGCGCAAAATACAGTTAATTCTGCATCGTCATGACTAGCCCGAATTTTTGCGCAAAATACAGTTAATTCTGCATCGTCATGACTAGCCCGAATTTTTGCTCAAAATATTTTTTTTGCATTTTCGGTTGGATATCGGTTCCCAACTTTGCACCTCGGGGTTCATCACACACCCTTGCATCTCTCATTGAAACGGCGTCCTGAGCACCTTATTACACAATCAGCATACATTGCAACTTTCTTGGATCTGGCTGCAACAAACTTTGATTTCTCAAAAAAAGATTTTGCCCTCGACTGGCTCCATTGACCCGTTACAAACATAGACTTCTACAAGGACCTTGCGACAGCTCTTGGGGATTCCGGCCGTGTCGTAAGCGCGCAAGCTCTGTTGAGACCATGCACCAAGGTGGGTAGAGGGCAACGGGATGGGACCGGGTGTGGGCTTGGTGGTGAAGAGGTGGCTCGGGTGACACGAGGGACGGAAGTCGGTCGGCTTCAGAGATGCAGCAGTGCGCCGGCAGGGCAGCCGCAGAGGGGTTCAGCTGGCCCAATGAGGCTAGGGGAGCAGAGGGGTATCAGTGACGGAGGCGCAGTGAAAGTCGAGACATGGCTCACTGGCAGGAACCCGAGGATGACGGCTCCACAGACACGGCAACAGCGCGGGCAGGGCAGGTGCAGAGGGGCTCACGTGGCCCAGTGCGGCGTAGGGGGTCCCATTCTTCACTAGTGAGCTCCGGAGATTCCGGATAAGTGTCCCGAAGTGTGTGCTAAATCCTTTGATCCCCGGCGTGGGTACATAGTGCAGCCGATCTTCTGCGGCTACGATGTGCCAAAGGAGTTGGTCCAATGACAAGCCACACATGCACGTGGGCGCTTTTCCAGCGTGCGAGGCATAAACGAGGCTGCACTTGCGATTCATGCTCGAGGATACAATATATTCAAAATCTCGCATAGCCGAGCAACGTGGGCACACTGGCCGGTACCGGAAACTACCACTGCTCGCACATGCCACATTCGTTTAGGAATCAGCACACACGCAGGCACGACGTGTAAGGGCCAGATACACTGTTCCCTCGTGTTAGCAATGCGGCGAGCTTGCAGCGTTGGAGGAAGATGGAGTATACGTACGGTCGCAGCATTGTGCAATATGGTGCAACGGTCCATCGTGACGTTGGCGTACATATTCTGGGTGCTGAAAACGCCACCGGACGCCATCTGCAGTTGCACAACCAACACCACACGCCAACCTCCTCTTTCATAAGCATGCCTATCCCTAAACCTTGATTGATTTTTCGTCAATGTGCTTCAGAGCTCCATCAAATGCATTGACCGTGCTTCATTGAGGCATATGTCCAAGATGGGGTATCTACCGCTGTATTCTGAGTGATGTCGGAGTTGTTCACCACAACTTGCACTTCATTGCCATCTTCAGAGTGGGCGTCAGCTTGAATGTGCACCACGCCGCCCCTGCCAAGCTGATCCCTCCCAGAATGGCTCAACCTACCATCCTTCTTCATTTCTTGCCACACCAGGCATTCCACACTGCCGCATTGGATCGGTGACTACACCTACCACATTCTTGGATCGGTCAAAACGGGTCGTTAAGCTGAGAGGATCTCGTAGAGCGCATGTTGGGGGGTCTGCCCCGCATTGTTTGCTGTTTGACACCTTCTTTGAATGTCTGGTGGAAGTGTGACTGTGTCATGTCATCAGAGAACAGATCCCGGTGCGGGCACAATCCAGGTGGCAGACCTGCAGTATGCGTGATAACGATGATCAAATGCAAAGCGCCAAAATAGGGGCAGGGAAAGAGCCGTGGGAGATTGCAGCGCCCACGTCACATGCATCCCCTGCACAGTTGTCCCTGAATGAAATGCAACATTGGCACCAAATCAGAAGCGCAGATCATCCTGTTGCTTCATGTGCAACTATGAGGGAATGGCAAATGATATATGCAGTTACTACAAAACAAGCCTCACAAATGATAGATGCAATTACTACAAAGCAAGCCTCACAAATGATCCATCCGCCGTCGGGACTCATGCTTCCGCACCGCATGGTTATTTGCGACATAGCTGTTGAAGATCACGAGTTGCAGATCATTGCCTTCACACCACACAACGCCACCGTCTCCCTGACAAATCACAACACCCGTGTATCTGACTCGTCCCTCATGGCAGTCATACTGCCAACCGTTGCCTGCAATATACATCCAAGGAGTCAAGGCGTCAACAATATGAAAAACCACGAAGCCACGCCGCCTGCAATACTCATCCAAGGATTTGCACCGCCCATAATGCACATCCAAGGCGCCACGATACCCGCAATCCTCATCCAAGGCGCCACGATACCCGCAATACATCCGCAATACTCATCCAAGGAGCCACAATGCCCATAATACACGTCAGCCACCTTTGCGTGGCAGAGGTACCGTAATGCACCAATCAAGATTCTGTGCCTATTACACGTCAAGAATAAACCTTTCAAGCCACATTCAATTAAATGATTTTGTAAAGTGTTTAAAATGCATTTTGTGCTTTTACATGCTTTCTAAATTCAAGTTTTTGATGAGATGTCCAGACTGTCTGTGCACGTCACCAAAAGGAAAGAGTCCTCTGGGTCGGGAGCGGTGGGAAGAGCAAAAGGAACAGAGCTGAATAGGCGTGTCGCTTTGTGGCTACTTGTACATCGTGTTTGTGTCACGGAGCTACATGTGTCATTCGGCTCTACTGCAGCAGGAGTCACGGATTCTGAAAGTTTGAAACCACAAAAATTCTGTTGCACTCCAATTTGAACATTTCTCTTTTGCTCGAATCCTCATTTGCCATGAAACCAAAGATGAAACTGTGAGGCACACAAAAGAAATCAGATCTCTGTCACTGTGACCATGTTAACCAAGCGAAGTAGTAGTCCATGTCTATATCCCTCAGAGCTGTCGGGTCGATGTAGTGCTGCACTGCCGATGAGAACTGTGACCAGCCTCCAAGGAAGCACACTTTCTCCATTGCAACACCCACAGCTCGAGCACACGTCGTGGCACCCTTCCGGGTGCTGTGTGCAGAAAAGTGACCTCCTTCCGGAGGTCTGCAGTCCAGCTCGCTGAGAGCCAGACCAATCCAGTCATTTGCCACTGAAGCCTTGAAGTTCTTCGGGTCCTCGGGTAGCAGCCAGTAGGAGTCAGGTTGAGTCTTCTCAGAACTGTTCCAGGCCGTGTCACGGTGGAACTCCCAGCGCTCGATCAGCTCCTTCAACAGGGCTACCCCCTTCCAGGGGATGCACAGGGGTCTCTTCACCAGTTGATGCCGCCGTCCTTTCTCCTTCAGCAGCACCACTGAGAACTCACTGTCGCCACAATGAACGTGCTGCCGTGACAACGAGGTCCCCGTGTCCGGTTTGCCGAAGGTCACGAAGGCAACAACCACGTAGGCGAAGGCTCGCAGTAGCCGCAGCTCCTCAGGCGATCTCGGAGTCAAACTCAGCGCTGCTTCGTGCACACGTCGTACGTGTGCCGCTGGCAGCCACGTCCGCTGGGTCTCGATGTTCTCCTCCTGCACCGCCGGCTCCGCCTGGATGGTCGCCATCCCCTTCACAGCTCGGGTCACAGAACGCCCCTTCGCTGGTCCAGGAAAACGTAGGTCCTCGTGGTAGTTGTTGATGGCAGACAGGTACGGCTGTAAGGAAGCCGACTTGATGCCCCCGTCGTCCTCCAACAGAGAGGCAATGTACAGCAACACCGTCGCCTCCGATGCTGGTAGCCACGGCCGTTGGTGCTGCTCACAAAATAAAATGAATCGCCGCGCCTTCGGTCCGTAGTTGCCCATCGTCGTGTCCAGCAGTGCCTTTCTCTGCATCGTCACTGCCAGTTCCGTGAGCCGGGAAGGTCCCAACTCACCCCTCCACCGCTCACAAAGTGAGCGCGTGAGGAAATTTTGTACAGCACCACCGCGCTTGTACTCTTCGTAGTCGCCTCCGCTGATCCGCTCGGTGTCCTCGCCGTCCGCGTCCGTTGCCTCGTCCGTGCTGTTGATGATTTTGAAGTTCTCCTCGGACAAGTCCAGCGTCTCCTCGTCGCCGTCGTCGTACAGCACGTACGCCTTCCCGTCCTCGTCGAACTCCTTCACCACACCCGAGTAGAAGCAGTCATCGTCCTTCCAGAACACCTCGATTTTCGTGCCCACGGTCACCTTGCTCGCTGTCGTACTCGTAGCAGAGCTCCTTCGTACTTCAGCAGCGTAGTAACTCACGGGCGCGCCTCGATGAAGAACATCACAGCGTCCCACTTTGAGGGCCCGAGCAGCTCGGACCCTCCCAGCCTGCTCGGAGTGAACAGGTCCCTGCGCCGTGGCATGATCACCACCTCGGTGGCCAGGGCCTCCAGCTCCCTGAACCAGGACTGTCCCGGCCAGTACGGAGCCACCACCGTAGCAGCGGCCCCCTCCTCCCGCAGCTTGTGCGCCACCTCGTCCAGCAGCGCCCACGGGGGGTTCACCCAATTGTTTCCCCCCCGCCAGTCGTACGTCAGAGAGTCCACACCTTCGCACTTCGGGTCCTTCCACGCAGCGTAGTACCGAGGAAGCTGCGCGGAGATCTCGGAAGCGAACCGGTCGACTGTGTAGGGCCCCCACTGCTTGTTGGCCCACACGAACCAGTCCCGATTCAGCCGCCAGTCGTCCAAATCCTCGCAACGCGAAAGGTTGTCGGCCCACACGTTGGCCTCGCTGCGGATGTACCGAGCCTGCAACTCGATGTCGTGCAGATCCAGTAGCAGCCAGAGTCTCCTCATTCTCCTCATCAGGTCCGGGTTTCTGGAGGTGAAGTGCGACAGCATCGCCACCGCCGCCTGGTTGTCGCAGTAGAGCCGTACGACCTTGCCCTCCAGCTCCTGCAGGAACGCCTGTACGGTCTTGTACACGGCCTCCAGCTCCAGGTGTGTAATGTGCCAGCTGCGCATCTCGTTTGGCCAGAAGCCTCGCGCGGGGAACTTCAGGTTCAGCACTCCTCCCCAGGCTGTCATCGAAGAGTCCGTGTGCACCTTCGCTCTCGTCGGGGATCTCCAGATCTTACGCCCGTTCCACCTGCTCATCACAGGCAGCCTGGACCACCATTCTAAGTCCCCCCGAGCTGCACGCGAGATTTTTACCTTTGCCCCCCAGCTGCGTTTCTCTGCCAGCACGAAGTAGAGCTCCCGTAGGTAGAGCCGCGCCGCTGGTACTGCCAAGTACACGGATTGGCAGAGTCCCGTGAAGGAAGCCAGTCTCCTCCGATTTCTCGCTGCGTCGCACAGGATCTCCTTCGCCTTGGTGTGGATCTTGTGTACCCGTCGTTCTGTTACACGGAATTGTCCCAGCTTCAGGTCCACCTCCAGCCCGAGGTGCTCCACCACCTGTGTAGGCTCCCATTGGCCCTTCTTCTCGTTCCGCCGTAGGCCAAGTCGATGAAGCACCAGTTGGACTTTTTCTCGACGCAGAAAGCCTTCTCGCTGAGAGTCGACCAACACCAGAAAATCGTCCATGTACGGTAGTACTCGCATTCCGCTGTGACGGTTCGCGTCCCCGCCAGCACCACCGGTCCTGCGACGGACTGACCATCGCTGTCGTACTGCGGAACCGTCCCGCAGCCTCCTGATTTCTCTGCGATCTTCCGCTGCCTGTGGAGAACGTAGAGCCTCCACCATCACGCGTACGAACTTGCAGAACACCCTCGGAGCGTCGCTCCAGCCGAACGGCATCGCTGAACATTGAAGCAGGTCCCCTTGCAGGTCGAACTGCATGAATCGCTGAAAGTCCGGGTGGATCCCCAGCGCATGAAAACCGTCCTGGAGGTCGAAGCTGAAGCACCAGTCGCCCGGTTTCGCCAGTCTCCTTAGCTTCTTCAGCGTCTCCATCTTCACGCGATTTTTCACACACCACTGGTTCAGCCATCGGAAGTCCACCACCAGTCTCCACTTGTTCGTACCCGGTTTTGGGACCAAAAAAGCGCGAGAAACATGAGATCTTCTCGTCGCTCTCGTCCAGGCACCGTTCTCCAGCAGCCTCTCCTTCTCCGCGTCCAGCCACACCTGCTGCTGCCGCGTAGCATCCCTCAGTGACACCCCGTGGTCGAACGGATGCGGAGGCTTGCGCTTCCACCTCAACTTCACCCCGTGAGTAATCCATTGCATCACCTCGGAACTGCCGCGCGCCATGCTCCCCTCCGCTGTCTCACCTGCTGTTGCACGGTGAGTTTTCCCCGTCCAGCGCCCGGAGAGGGCTGTTGCGCTGGACGGGGTGGCGGCACGCACATCACACATCGGCCGCGGGCTTTCCGCCCCGGCCCTTGCCGCCTTTTTCGGTAGGCTTCTTACCGTCCTTCTCCTCGTTCTTCTTACGGTCCTTCCAGCGCAGGTCTCGGTCCCGCGGATTCACCACCCGCGTTTCCGCGTTCGCTGCGTTCTTCGCCGTCATGCTCAGCATCGCCTTGCCGCGGTTCTTGTCGAAGTCGTTCAGCCACTGCTGCAACACCTCATCCGCCACCACGCCGTCTGCTGCCTGGTAGACTCTGTCCTCCACGAACTGCAGCTTTGCACGTAGAGCGTCCGATCCTCCCCGCTGTGAAGAACCAGGCTCTTGCTCCAGCTGCCCGCGCATTTCCAGCATCGTCCACCTGTTGCACAGCAACGCGTACACGCCGTGCACCGAGTTGGTAACTGCGTGGAAACGTTTCTGCCAATCGCTCTTCGACAATCCGCAGTCCTCGTTCACGTCCAACGTCTCGTTGCATTCACTCACCACGTCGTGCAAATAAGACAGCACTGGAGCCAGAACCATGCACTCGTACTTCATTGAAGAGTTGGACTTCTTGGAGAGCGCGTCGTACGTCTTGCTGCCGTGCAGGTCGTACAACTGCGGCATCCTCGATGTCAGTGTAGCCGGCCGCGGTGGGAACGGGTTGACTGAGGCTGCTGGCACGTACTCCAGCTTCCTCCTTCTCTCCAGAAGTTGTTCGGCGGTCTTGGCTACGGTGTCCGGGTCAGAAGTCCCAGGCTTCGCTGCCACCTTCGCCTCCAACTCCACGTTGATCTGTGCTTGTCGTTGAAGCTCGTCACGCAGCAGGCGATGCTCCTCTGCCTGCTGCCTCTGCATCTCAAGCAGCTCCCCTTGCTGCTTCTGCATGATCAGAATTTGTTGCATCAGCACGTCCTGAGTGGACTGTGCTGCCGGGGAAGGGGAAGCCTGCCCGATGTCTGGCTTCCCCGGGAGGGGAGGGAAATCCTCTGTAGACTTGCCCTTCGCAGTTCCAGCCATTTTCTCTCCCTCAAAGGAGTAACAGTGAAGTCAATCGTACTGCCGTAGCCGATGTGAAGCCGTCGTTTGAAGTCGTAAAGCCGTCCCCGCGACTTCGCTGTCAGATCTCCTGTCGTCGTTCGATCGCCGTCGTACAACCAAGTGGTCTAGTCACTACCTACTCTACTGTTTACAGGTGAAACAGGTGAAGAAATTCTTACAAAATCGGATTTGCAGTGTGCCTCACAGAGTACCGTAGGTACCCGTGAAGTTCCTGTTTGCAAGAGCAAAAGGAACAGAGCTGAACAGGCGTGTCGCTTCGTGGCTACTTGTACATCCTGTTTGTGTCACGGAGCTACATGTGTCATTCGGCTCTACTGCAGCAGGAGTCATGGATTCTGAAAGTCTGAAACCACAAAAATTCTGTTGCACTCCAATTTGAACATAATACACATCCAAGGCGCCACGATACCTGCAATACTCATCCAAGGAACCATAATGCCCATAATGCACATCCAAGGCGCCACGATACCCGCAATCCTCATCCAAGGAACCATAATGC
>LGRX02009874.1:0-23238 GCA_001247695.2 Cymbomonas tetramitiformis | reverse complement strand
TTCACACACTGTCAGCAGATGGCCGACGTTCACCAACCACCACCACTGGAAGTACTCGCCACATGCACCCTAAGTTCACACACTAATAGTGGATGGCCGACGTTCACCAACCACCACCGCTGGAAGTACTAGCCATATGCAACCTAAGTTTGACCGTGGGGTTCCAGCTCACCCAGACTCCCTTATACATCCGAAAGTATGTGTGCGTGCTTATTTGGGGACCAATTCTTTTGGCTGCACTATGTACCCACGCCGGGGATCAAAGGATTCAGCACACACTTCGTGTATGTATATATGTATCCGAAAACCCCTCTCAAGGCAAGATTGTCCGTTGATCATCTTCGGTTTGTAGCATATTTGGAACAGGTAGGAACAGCTGCTACATAAGTGTAGCGGATTTGAGGGGGGCATGTTGTGGTTGTATCAGGTTTACCTGCCACATTGTAACTTACCGAGCTGTTACTCAGAACATCAACAGCTGATGCCTTGTTTGCAAAAATGCCTCCTCCCTTGAGGGCGGCGTTGTTCCACACCATACTCCCATTATCCAGTGTGAGTGTGCACCCCTCGCTGGCCACGATACCACCCCCATTTGAGGCAGCTCGATTTCGAACCACTGAAGCCGCATCCATGGTGATGGTTGCATGCGTGCCGCACTGAATCCCACCACCTGACCCACCCTCATTGTCCTCGACTGCAGAATCTGAGCTCAGAGTGAGCGCGCTCCCCGAATCCAAGAACACCCCCCCGCCTTCCTCCCCTGCAGAATTCTGGCTCAGCATGCTGCAATTCGTCACCTCTAGATAGTTGTCGCTCCAAATGCCCCCTCCCTGCTTCGATGCCTTGTTGCTGCTCACTAATGACCCCTCTTGGAGCAGGTAAGATCCACCGGCCAGCCCCCCTCCATACGCAGCACTGTTGTTGAGCACCTCACTCGAGATCAAGACGGCCGACGCGGCCACGTACATACCTCCCCCGAACATCCCTTCAGCCGTGTTTCCGCACACCAGGGTTCGGTCCAGAGTGACAGGTTGTGGAAGCCAAGTTGTAACCACGGATATTCCCCCCCCTGAATCAGTGGTGGCTACGTTGTGGCACACCGTGGCCCCCTGTAAGCGGAGGGCCGATTCAGAGACCCAGATCCCTCCAGCTCCCCCTCGATTCTCGTCAACGTGACAGCCATCTTCTATGGATACCTCGATGGGAGACCCTGTTCCGGCGAGCGCCAATCCCGCACCTGCAAGGATACACATCGCCGGTTCGTGGACATTCCAGGCAAACGCACCAGAAAGGCATATGGTATATTGCAGGCGGAGAGCCCTTCATTTTGAGCACCACTGCAGTTGTAACTGTGCCGCCGCGACTAAGATTGTGATCGAGCCGCACTCGTACACGATCCACGAATAAGCAACGGCTTGCGCTTTGTGAGGGAAAGTGAAAGGGTCCTCACCCGAAAACACAGCAGTATTATTAGTTACAGTGGTGGATTCGATGATTCGCGCCTTGCTGCCGCTCGTCATGTACATCCCACCAGTTCTGTAACGGCCCTCGTTCTGGCTGATGGAGGTCTCTTCACAAAGAAGCATTGAGCTAAACTCAGACAAGTGCAAGGCGCCGTACCAACCGCTATTACCTGTAAGGTTGCTAGCACGAATCACGCCATTGGAGCCCTCTAGAGCGATCCCACCAACAGACCGTAAGCTATAGTTATCTTCGACTTGGCTGTCCTGCACAAGCACTGAGCTGTTGCGAGTGAAAAGGCAACACGCCTTATCTGCGAAATTCTCTGCTACACGGCTCTGTGTATCAACGATCACTGTACTGTCGACGAAATGCAGCACTGTATGCCCCGCCGTGTTTCCAGTCACACTGCACCACGATAGCGTAACTGAGCAGCCAACCGCGAAAATAGCAGCCCCGTCATAGGCCTCATTCGCCTCAAATATGCAATTATACCCTGTAAGTATGCCCCCTGCTTCAAGATACAGAGCGCCTCCAGCGTTGCCAAGGTGGGAATTAGCATCTGCAAAACCGTGTCGCAGGGCCACCTGGTGAAGGGACACTGCCCCGCTTCGGGCAACGGAGAAAATGCGGTGCCGGTTACGACCACTGACTTCACAATGCAGGTCTTGAAGGTCTCCGCACAACCCAGTGACTGATATTGTGCGATTCACAACAGGAAGAGCCTCATCCAAGGCAACATCCGTGTACAGCACAATGGCAGCGACCTCCGTTGTCTGCAAGGCGTCAACCAGCTGTGGAGAGGCATACTGGGAGTTGTTCAAAATGGCGCTCGTACCCTCCAGCGTAACTGATCCAGAGGCAAGGTTCCCCGTCAGAACATATCATCTCGAAACACCTGAGCTGACAGAAAGAGGGCACAGCATCATGCGACGAGGCCGTTTTCTCATATGTCTGTCCAGTGTTAAGAATACTCAGGAATCAAATAGTTGGCACATAAAAAAGTCTTGACTGATGCACAGTCGTACATCTCTTTTTGCCTTAGGTTATATATATATATATATAACGCGCTTATACCGTGCCAGAAGACGGTGAAAGATAATAACGCGACAAGCGAACAAACAAAGTGGTTGCTCTTGGCCCACGTCACGGTCTCGTTTCCTTAGATGTGCAGATCGCAAGGACTGATAAGATGGTGCAGTAGCCGGCGATAGCTCAGGCTGTGGTTACAGTTTGCGCCCTGAACAGCACTTGGAAGCGGTCAGTCAGTGCCGCCATGTGCCAGGGTGTCACCTGCCGGAGCATTTGGAAGTGGTGGAGGAGACGGCGGGTGCGGCGGTTCAGGTGGGGGCTGAGAGGGAGGACACTGAGGTGGAGGAGGGTCATTTAAGCCGCCGCCGCAGGAACAGCATGCGTCGGCGGCACTCAAGCCATAGTTTGCGTAATCTGAAAAATTTGCGTCCGCCCATTTCAGGAGGGCCCTTGAAGAGTCGCCATAGTCACCAGCCTCTGTGCAGTACTGGTGTACGTAATAGTCATTGCAATTCTCTCCTTCGACGTCGCTCCAGAGTGATACAGTCCCCGCTTCCTCCTCCATCACCTCCAAGTCTGTGCAAGAAGGATAGCACGGACGCAGACCACCAAGATTCTTTTTGTCACAATAGGCTGCGTTCGCCTGGCAGCAGTTCTCAGTATATCCCGAGCAAAAAAGGCCTGCACACATATACCCCTGTAGCTTGGGGCATCTCTTGCGCCCGCCGTGAGTCGTGCAACAGCCCCAGGCCCCGGAGGCATATTGGATGTCGCAGAAGGTCCCATCATTGCATTCCAGAACCCAGTCCTCGGAGGTGGACGTCATCCAAGGACAGCTTTCAGTATCATTTATCCACAGCTGTCGGCGCCCCATATGCGAAATGGCGAAATAGAATTCATCTGCAAGCCAAGTCGATCCTTGTGCCTTGGTCGCAGAGACCCCCTCTGTCCCAACAGAGATGTGAAGCTCTTCTGTATGGGGAGTAGCTCCCCCGTTTTCGTTGGGAGTCCAATCTTTGGCAGCTAGCGCCTCCTGAATCCGAGAGAAATTGTTAGCTTAAGCCAGGGTGCGTTGGATTTCAATCTTGGTCAGTCGCGTTTCACCGTTGTGAAAGTAGAAAGCAGGTCGCTTGTCAGTGATGTGGCGACAACAACGATTTCCTCCGTTGGGACACAGCAGTAAAGCAAAAGTGGATAGACAGTCGCCATTCGAAAATCACGGAGGTTATGCCACGCTCAGGATCTCTGATATGTATTCACGTTTCACAGGCGGCTTCACGTTATCCTGCGGCACAATTTAAGTGATCTGGTATATAACTGTACCCCCTACAGCGCATCCTGAGACCACTTCGTGTCATAGACGTCTTCAAACTCAATTTTATCGGGTGCAGCGCCGGCGTGCGGGTTCCGAAGTCGTTAAGGAAAGTAGCTTTACTTGCCTTTGTAGCAGCTGGTTGCAACGCTTCCCCGTTCTGCAGCGCACTTCCCAATATGCTGAGCAGCAACACGTCCCGGAACATTCCAGGGTGTAACTGCGATCGTTCAACAAAGTTTATATTCTTTCATTCTATATTTTCCAGCGCGATTTTATATTTAGCGAATGTACAAACCAACTGGCGAAAATGTTTGGTATGCCAGAACATGTTTGTAAAATTTTCTTCTGAAATATGTTTGAGATACTGCTTACCGCACCCTGTTTTTGAGTGCACACATATATTTAATATTAGACCTGTTACTAGGCGCTGTCGATCACAAATATGTGATCTCCACTAGGCGTCGATCTTTTTGGACAGCACGATGAATTACCATGCGATGTTAACATGGATATCGCCATTACATCATATGACCGCAGGATCATGTCGACCTAGGCAGGATGAGGAAATGAATATGAAAAGTCGGGTCCGAGACTGGACTGTCGATGTCGCTGTCGATGTCGCTCCCTCGCTCTCGATGTCGCGTCGTCCGTCGCGTGTCACGCGAGACTTCTATCTCTCGTCTGCTGAGTCATCACTGTGGTGACAGGCGTGACAAATTTGAACAAAATTCTCGAGCGAACGGAAGGTTGCGGTTGCGGTTGCACTGCAGTCCGGTTGCGGGTTGGCGCTGGCGTTGCATTCCGAATTCCCGATTGGATTCCCGAACCGGAAGACCTCCTCGCCTGCAAGCTGCAACCGAGTGGCCCACGATCAATTCGTCGGGGCGAACCGGAAGTCGATGGTTCAAGATTCTAGATTCGACTTCGTGATTTCTCATACGATTAACGATAGTAACGTTGACAATCAAGTTCCAGACACATTTTTTCTTGAACAAGAACCGTCATTTACTTTCGAAACTTGATATCGTCGAAACGGAGCTTAGGGTATTTTGGCATACTCAATCTCCATGGATTCGTGATTCGACTCTGCTATTCCTGAGTGCTCGAGGGTGTCTGTATCGAGATGTTGGCCTTGAAAACGAGCAAGATTCTCTCGCACCGTCTTTTTGGACGTCAAGTTAGAAGCCAAGTTAGTAGAGTAAGGGCGCGAGGCCGTGGCCTTACCGTCCAAAATTTCTTCAGAAATAACAATTACGAGCCGTACATTGTCCAGAGGTACTGCGTGACAAGTGGAATAGCTTCATGGCCTGAACGTCGCCTTGAGATGAATATTCGACCACCCAGTTTCATGTTTCGAGACTATCTGCAAGTAGTGCTGTTACTTTCCAAGCTGCGGTCGTGTACTCTTTGAAAATTTTGCAATTTGTCAGCAAGCAGACACGTGCACGCCGAGGTGCCTCTCGGCGCCGCGCATAGCTAGTTTTCAACGTTCGAAGGTTATTGCTCGAATTCTGATGCTTTGCGTGGGTTGCGTGGGTGCGATCGTGCTGACCCTCCTCGCAGCGGTGATACACTTTACAACATCAGTCTCTCCACGGGTAATCCACCGGGGGTCTCCCTACTACTTTGCTTGTAGTGAATGAATTCTGTTTCCTCCCCACCCCAGCCAAGGTTGTCACAGTTTTGCTCATGACTGCCGCCACCTTGGAAGTTTTTGCAGGGGCCTCCCTACGAGAACTGATCGCGGCCAACAACATCCGCAACCCAGACGTGATAATAGCGGGAAAACAAATTCAGCTACCTGCGGCCAAGAGCGCGAGGGCGGCACCATCTTTATCAGCCTCAAAGCAGGCAGAGTATACGGTTGCACAAGTCGTCCCTGCATCACCACGTGTAGCTGCCGGTCCGACCCACGTGGGCGGCGGCGTGGCGAAGTGGGTTGTTGCAGCTTTCGTGTGCTTTTGGGGCGTGTGGCACGCAATGAAGGTTTCCAACCCGCCCGGCCTACTGCCGTTCTGTCAAGGCGCGCGCGTGTGGTGCTCACAGCTCGCTCTGTTTGCTGCTCGCTACGCTCGCTATCCGTGGCCATAGTTTCGCGCGGTTTCCCTCTCATTCTTTGTTTTTTGCACTCCTGCGCCTCATATCCAATAGCCCTTCGCAGAAACCACCGAAGCGCGTTTTTGACTGCTAACTGCAACCAAAAGTAACGCGTCGACGCAGCTCTTGTTGGCCTTCAGCTTCGGGTTATCGTTGCCGAGTGATTTGAAACGCCTAAGCTCATTTACAGGTAGCGAAGGCCAAAGCAAAGCAGGAACTCGCGGCCAAAGCGATACTGATGAAGGAGCGACAGCAGGTCCCACTCTGCCACAGCCTCTATGAATATTGTTCCGATTTTGCTGGGAAGATTCAATCTTTTTGCGAGCCTGTATGTCCACTTCCGCAAGTTTAGCGATCGCTGGCTGAAAGCTCCACTCTACTTCTGCTTTGCAGTACTGGCGTCGCGTGCTTGACGCCGCAGAAGGGGCGGAATTTGAAAGACCAAAAGACGTGTCCGATATGCAAGTTTCGACTGTTGGTTCCGGCAATATCGAACAGCGGTGGGATAGCGTGCTGGATTTGGGGACTATCTTCCAGTTTACTAGGTGCAGCCCCCTTTGTGTGCGTGACAGCCTGAACGCAGCCCTTTGTGCCACTGCTGTTTTTTCAAGGTAACTTGGGTTCGGGTTACCGTCGCCAACTGCCTGCTTTTGCCGTGCCCGCCGTAGCGACAGTACTTCCAGGACCCTCATCTCTTTGCGACTCGGGTGGTGCCCGAGCAGGTTTCTTGGGAAGTCACGTGCTGTGCGCTGTCACGAGGCGGCGATGGTGTCAAGTTCTTACCCAACGACAACCTGAGATTTTGAGCAAGTTGAGGTGCACGGCTCAAAATATATATTTGAGTCTGGAATCAGCGGTTGCAACGAGCATTTACTGAAAGTGTAAGGTTCACGGGGTTGACCGACGAAAACGAGTAAGCTAGTTAGTTAAGGCTAAATGCTATGCAGTTGTTGTTGAGAGAGTTGAACTGCCAAATTGTGAAATATGCGGCGGCGGCAAGATCCATGCCAAGTAAGACTGTTTCTGCTCTGGTCTTCTCGCACCACTTATTTCATTTCGCATACCTGTATAATACCATTCAATGAGCACACACGAACTTCCCGGAAGTGTGTTGGATAATATAATGATCTCTTTCTTTTGAAATTTTGCTAATTGAGCCACAGAATCAGACTGGAAGCTATTCATAGCTGCATGGTATGTACTTCATCGGTTCACGGGATGTCACCTTGGCATTACGAAAGGGCTGAATACTTCAGGGAGCATCTCCGGGGAAGGCTTTGAGGATCTCGATAACCAGGTGTTTCTTTTCTTCCTTTTCTTAATATTGATAACAAGATCGAACCCCCTCATACTTTTCTTTACAATATTCACTCAACATTCATGGGTTATGGCCATTAGAAATAGGGGAACCTCCACTTTAAAAGCCTGTAAATCACGTGGCTTTGTGCCCAGAGACCTTGATGCACACCAACTTAGCCATCTCGTAGTTGGCCGATGATTTTCGAAGCTCGGTGCAAATATCGATGAACTCTTGCGCCCGACACGCCGAGACTTTCTCAGTCGGAGCTTGGGTCCGAGATGTCGCAGAACGATGCCTGTTTCCCGCATCGTCAAAATAGGATGCATGCCGCGGTGCGGGCGACGATGGAAGATTATTTTATAGCTCCAAGGCAATGGCTGATTTTACCTTTTAGAATTGAAGATGACTCCGAACCCAAAAAGTAAAATCAGCCTAAGACTTATTCTAACTTCATCAAAAGCAAACTTTGGGTAGATGTAGCAACAGGATAAAAATGAATATATGCCAACGAGTTGACTTCGGTGTGATTGGGTTCGAACCCAAGCAAGGTTGGCATGCCTAATCTTGACTTCCACACCCCAAGAAGGCGCCATAAACCCAAAAACAAAAACTGCCTATGCCTTATCCCAACTCGATGCTACTCAAAATTTGTATGCATGTTCAAGGTACGTGGATTAGAATATGAAACAAAGGTGAGTCTGATGTCGCGATGTGGTTGGGTGTCGTCCCAAGCTAGGTTGCCCTAGAGCCTAGACTTCCACACCTCAAGAAAGCGCGTCCCTCCTCGCCATCGGAACATCTGCGACACAAGCTGCACACACCTAGTATCGCGAGTTTTCACATATGCATAAACGAATTGAAAAATAAAAGCAGCCATCAAATCGTTCTTCCGCAATCCCTGCGCATAACACATCAGCCACAACACCGTTCCGCCTATGAAGCGAAGGAACGTGTCACAACCCGCGGCTTGTCGTGTGACATAGCCGGGTTGTGACACTTGAGTCAGTAGCGCTGGTGACGAACACGTGACTGGCACAATACAGGTTACGGGTTAGTCGAGACAGTTGGTGACAGTCTAGAGAAGAGAACTAGGAAATATATAGGGCGGCGCCTGTAGACCTGAGCAGACGCTCATTTTTGTTTTGCCTTCGTAGAAGTGAGAATATCAAGACTTTTCTTGCTCGAGACCGCGAAAACACCAATGTTTAAGAATACAGTGATTTGTGTTATGAGATAATTTTGTGTGTGAAAGTTGGCATATTGCACGCAGCGCGATTTTATTTGGAGTGTCAGAACTGTGGCTACAGTCTTTTTACAAAACAAAAATGGGCTTCATTACAGACATGACGTCTGTAATTACACTTGCCGTGGAGCAGTCCTAATGAGCGAAGTACTTGAAGGGTGAGGCCAGGAACGGGCTTCCCATACTGGTAAGCTTGGATAGTCTTAGTGAGACAGGTTGTTGCGACTGCTGGCATCTCGGCGGCTCGACAGCTAATTAATTACACAGCAACCGCAGCATTCGTGACATTCTGGGATATTCTGGGAGACAGCGCCCTCGTGGAACAAAGCATTGAATGGTGAAGCCAGGAACGGATACTGGAATATCCCGGTTCAAGATATCAGACAGTCAGTGAACCAATATATGTTAAGGACGCACAAGCGAGCCTTAGATATATATGATATGATAAGATAGCACCGATGTTATTGAACAGTAACAACTTGTGCAGCGTAAGAGCGGGTGATGAGTGCAGACTTCGTCCGAAGATACTGCTGTAGCACAACGCTACCTCATCTATACCGAATGCCTCCCATCGCATAGATGGCACCGCTATTGGGTTGTGAACCCAAGGCATTGGTTGAACGACTAGTATCGGCTGAACGAATAATGCGTTCGCCATATGATACTCGCATGCTTGTTCAGAACATGCTAGAAGCGAAGATGCGTTCTTCTCCGAACCATTCGGTACTTCAAGATAGCATCTTGCTTCGCCATCTCGAGTCCGACATATTGGCCTCTCGATGACATGTGCCATTCAATTCTTACCTTGAATAAATGACAGATGATGTGACTTATCATCTCGATGACATGTACAGTCATAGTCGACCGTACTGACGACTGTCTGTCATAATAATACATGACATGACTCGACATGACATGGTATGACATGTCTGACAGGTATGACACGCATGACACGTATGACATGTATGACACATATGTCATCGGTCATAACCCTGACAGATCTCCCCTCTTAAAAGAGTTGTGACCTCACAACGGGCATACCTTTGTATATGTCTTTGATGTCTTTGTTGTTGTTACTTCTGCTGGTACCAGTCTTCTTACACCGAATTGAGGCGTCCCTCATGGTGTTTTTAGGATATTGGGGGAAACTGAGTCCACTTTAAACCCTCACCTTAGGCATTACCCTTACAGTTCTTAGGATGTAGCCCCCTTTGAATTGCGTATCGTATTGCAGAGTGACGATTCAAGGTTCAATGAATTGCGTTTCGTGATACAGATCGACGCTGGAACTGCGTATCGTGTTTCAGAGTGACGATTCAAGGTATCCGAGGTTTACGTTACGGATTATTTGCGCTAGCCGTCGACGCCTTTGCGAACGATGATCCCACGATTTAACAATTTATAATCGAACGATTCTCGGCCTTATATATACAACTGATCGACGAAAACCCTTAGGTACATGTTTCCACAGTTATTATATATTAGTGCACCAAACCCTTCCTCCCCTCCTGAAGCTACTTTGGAGGTTCACAGGCGGTCACGGGGAGCCCGATGTTTCCGGAGTTATTTCACCGGGGGCTTGTTTTAATGCAAACGGAGTGGCCCTGCTTAACGGAATTGGACTTATAATCCTTAACCGGTCTGCTCAACTCCTCAATTTTTTTGTCCAGTACGCACGCTTTGACGAACATCTGTCGATTCAGAATGGATTCGCCACGTACTAATGTGAAATTTATTTTAGTTATGTGTGCCAGGCATAACTTAGGATCACAACTCCGTCTACCTCAGTCGATGTCTCCGGTAACTTCGGATGACTGGCCATAGAATCCGATGACTAACCACGGTCTTGGCAAAGGTAGCATTTAGCAGTTTTTATTTATCCACAGATATGATATCTCGCATGTGTGCGTATCTGTGCAAGGGTATGATTTTGTACAAGGCTCACTACACCGACCTTTAGCAAGGAAGGATCAATTTCCCGCTTCTATGCAACATAATGATAAAACATTAAGAGCAAGGTATATAGATGATCGACATGTATTAGTATATATTACAAGAAGTAAGGGCATCAGGCTTAATATAATGTTTAGCCTTCATAGGCAGCTATCATGTCTGCTGCATTGGTCAGCTCTGTGGCTTTGACCCAGGTGTCATGCTCAAGGCCGTAGCCTGCATATCGCACTAAGTAGTACTTGACACCTCTAGTGATCTTATCTGAGAGTATATGTGATATCTCAAACAGTGGTTGCCCTTCTTCGGTGATCATCTGTGGCAGAGGCAAAGGTGCTTGGATCGAGTCGTTATTATACAGCTCTATTATGAATACAGGCTGTACCGGATGGATACGGATATCGAGGTCTCCGAAATCTAACTCGTATGCACGCCCATGGCTTAGCACTTTGGATATAGTAAACGGCCCAATATATGGCTGCTTGAAGTGTCTGCCTGCCTCTGTCAAACCAGTCCATTGGATAAACTCGGTCCGTAAAAGAACTTTCTGCCCTACTGCATATTGCCGAGGCATGTGAGTCTTATTGAATCTGGCTTGGCTAATTTCTGCTGCTCGGGAAATGTTGTCTACCGCGTTGGCATGTACAGCCGAGTACTGGTCAAAATGATCTCGAATAGCTTTCTGTATTGGAACAGGAGCTTCCGGCGGAATAGTGATTGCCAGGTCATGAGGCGAAAGTGGCTGCGCCATCGAGTCGAGATAGAATGGTGAATAACCAGTAGATGCAGAAACTGTGTTGTTAATTGCAAACTCCACCAGAGGCAACTTGTCCTCCCACGAATTGGCTGAAGTATCATTGCAACAACACCTGTGGATGAAAAAGTACTATCTAATCAGTTTATAAACCAGAGGATGGTGAATATCGAATCAACAAATTGAAAAGTACCTGAGGATATCCTCAATGAAGGCATGACTCCTCTCATTGGCTGCATTCGACTGTGGATGGTGTGAAGACGTCATAGACAATCTCGTACCAGTAGATTTCCACAGTGTTTGCCAGAATGTAGAGGTAAATCTGGGGTCTCGATCTGAGATGATGTTCCTCGGAAGACCATGGAGCTTGAAGATATGCTGCATATATATCGAAGCAGTATGCTGAGCAGTCCAGGTCATGCTGAAGGGAATGAGATGACAGCGATGAGTGAATTGGCACATTACCACAAATATACTGTCGTGCCCATTAGTGGTGATAGGCAAGTCAGTAATCCAGTCAAGAGATACATCAAGCCATTTTGTCTTAGGCACACAATATCGTATATGTGACTGACCATAAGGTTTGTGTCGCCTTGTTTTCTGGCGTTGACAAACGGGGCACTCCCGAATGTACTGGATGGCTGCCGTCGTCATTCCTGGCCAATAATATCGGCTACGCAGTAGATGAAGCATGCGATTTTTGCCTACATGACCAGAAATAGTGGCTGAGTGGCACTCATGAAGGAGAATGTGGCGAAGCTGTGTGATCTCACCGTCATCTGTGGGGACTTTAGCTGTAGGTGGAATGTACAGCTGTCTGCCATATATGGTCTTGCGATAGATCAACCCCTGAATGAGCTCGAAGCTGCTGACTGACTGACTGTGATGAAGTCGATGATGTCAGCTTAGCCAATATAGTCTGTGCAAATGTGTCACGATCATACTGGGATATAATGATGTCGTGAAGCTGATGAGCTGATGAAGAAGATATAAGAGCAATGAATGTAGAATCTGTAGGTGGTATGACTGGAACCTCGGTGCTGTCTATGTGTTTCAGACAATCAGTGAGTTCAAAGAGTGCAGAGATACGAGTGAGTGCGTCTGCAACCTTATTCTTCTCGCCAGAAATGTGCTCTATACGGAAGTTGTACTCGGAGAGCTCATCCAACCACCTCGCCTGTTTGGGGCTTAGTGTGGATTTGGACTGGAAATAAACCAGTGGCTGATGATCTGAGCGTACAATAGTCTCAGAAGCTCCCAGCAAGATGTGGCGAAAGAATCGGAAGCCCTCCACAATGGCAAATAGCTCGATCTCAGGAATAGGCCAACGTCTCTGTGTATCGGAGAGAGTTACGCTGTGATAGCCACATGGCTTCATACCTTTTCCTTGGTCCTGTAGTACCACTTGACCAACGTGTGTGCCTGATCCATCGACCTCCATAATAGATGGCAGTTTCTGATCTGGAAGTTGTAGTACTGGAGCAATGCAGATGGCACTTTTGAGGTTATCAAATGCCTTCTGCTGCTCAGATTCCCAGACAAACTCTGCATTATCTTTAAGGAGACGATTGAGCGGCTCGGCAACCTTGGAGAACTTTGGTATGAATCTCCTAAATTGACCGACCATGCCCAAGAATGACCGAAGGGATGACTTGCCATCTTTAGCCATACGGCGTAGAGGCTGCTTTCCAACGGTAGGACCATAAGACACCGGAGGCTGTATTGCCATGACTGCTCGGATTCGGTCTTCGATGATGGATAGGCCTGCTTCAGAGATGTGATGTCCGATAAAGTCTATGGATCTGACGAACAACTCCACCTTGGAAGGCCTGATGAAGAACCGGTGATCTCTGCAACGCTGGAGGAACTGTCGGACATGACTCACGTGGCTGTCAAAGTCCGGACTGTACACAATAGTATCATCCATGAAAATGACAAGGAACCGATCGATGAAGTCGAAGAATGCCCGATTTCCTACACGTAGAGCTGTTGCAGGAGCATTGGTCAATCCGAAATGCATAACTGTCCACTCATAGGAACCGTATCTGGTGCGAATCGCTGTTTTGTGGATGTCATCTGGATGTATAGGGATCTGATGGAAAAACTGATTGAAGTCGAATCTGCTAAACCATCGTGCACCTTTTAGCTGTTCAAGAAGGGTGTCGTGTGGTGGCAATGGATACGTGTCCTTAATTGTGATGTTATTAAGGGCTCGATAATCACAGCACATCCTCCACTTCCCACCTGGCTTAGGAGCGAAAATGATAGGACATCCATATGGAGATGATGACGGACGAAGGATACCCAATTCGACATACTTGATGATTTGTCGTTTGAGCTCTTCCATCATGGGCACTGGTATGGTACGAACTGGCTGCGATGGCGGCTTGTGCCCAGGTTCAATGTTGATTCGATGATAACCACCTTCAAACCGTTCTGGCCTATGACCAGCTGGAAGATCCTCCTGGAATATGTCTGAAAAGTCTTCCCTCATTTGATCACGTATTTATTTTTTATGTATTTCAGTACAGCAACTCTGTATACCCCTAGATATTACACACCTGATATTTAGGGTGTTACACGAGATATGACCATGGTCATTATGTTTTTCTGATACCTTAATAGGTATAAAATCATAATTTAAAATAAAATGGGGTCGGAATTTCAGTTTTGAAATTTATCGCCAACGATTTTTACCCATTTTCCACCTTTTTGGCCATTTGATTATATCTCCTCAGTAATATATCTCGGTGTGTGTGGAAGTTGCAAGTTACAGAACTAATGCAACTTATCTCACTTTTGCACATGATAATTTTCATGGCATAATAGTGAATATCTCTGATGATCAACATATGTGGTTGATCATAAATATAGGTTTTACTGATTTGAAACCCATGGAAGTTGGTTCACTTCCTGATGATTAATTAGGTGTATCAACTGTAAGCGGATTAACCACTTAAGTGATAACTTGTCAGAACCTATGATATATTTGGGCATATGGCTGTGCACTAAGAGCATATCAAAGTGATATCTCTAGATTCCAAATATATCAGGACACGGCTTGATAATAATCTAAGCAGTTCAACACAACACAATGTGTGTGTGTGTGTCCACAACAACCTCTGTCAGTTCAATATGTAAGTACTGATCTGAGTATGTACATGCTTTTTGTGCTGATCATTACTGAATCAATTGTCACAATGCAGTGTGGTTGTTGTTCTTGCTCCAGCGATGATATGTAGGACGTGTGGGCAATGCTCAGCAGTGACCAGCTGCTATCTGAGCATTGTATGATGCCTTCGGGTCTGGAGATTTTTCCATCCAGCCCTACAGCATGTTGGATTATTCTGTCCCCATCTATCGCCATCACTTGACATCCAGTTGTTATCGTGATCAAACTGGATGGTACTATGTATCATGTATTGATATGATTATTGATTATTGCACTTTCGAGTGGAAAAATAATTAATTTAGATTAAGTTTCCTTAATTTTAGATTAACCCATTTTCATGTTCATTTTAGATTAAGTTTTCTTGATGTCATCCGGCTATGACCGGTGGTCCTTTTCACGACTCGTGTTCAAATAATGTGCACACAGGTCAAACGCTCTCGTTCCTGCTGGTGCCATCATGAGGAAGCCTCCAAAAAGCTTTAAGAAGGTTTGTCTCGCTTGTGATAATGGTGGGCGCCGTTGTAATAGACACTCACGGCGTGTTCTGCTTGAAAAAGGGGCCCCTGTACTTCTTCTATATCCTAAACCCTTTGACTTGCCTTGTACCGCTGCACGCGACCGGCAAGCATCTTTGAAACTTCCGAGTTTCAAAGATGCGTTTTGTATTTTGGGTGCATCCTAATTTTACAAAACGGCCGAGCGCTTCCCGTTTGTGCGGGATATTCACATTTATTATTCCATGGAATATTTCATATGGATTAACACACATAAGCACGAAGGCATCGGCCACGCATCTTTGAAACTAACGAGTTTCAAAGATGCGTTTTTTGTCATTTGGGTGCGCATACCCAAATAACAAATCAGCCGAGCGCTTCCCGTTGGCGTGGGGTATCCAACGCTTGAATGTTGAATATTCATTGTAATATGAGTTAGCAAGCGAGGTTGCAAAGGCATCGGGACAGAATCTACGAAACTGTCCTATGCCTTTGCCTTTGGGTTTGGGTTCGAACGTGACACCCAAACCCAAAGATGGCAAACAGCCGAGGGCTTCCCGTGCGTCCTAACGCACGAAACTTGGCACGAATACTACCATGGTACATATATTTAAGTTACCAGAAGCTCAAGGCTTCAAGTTACTTGTGCGCGAAACGCGCAATTTATTTCTAAGGCAGATGTTTTGGGTATGGGTTCGAACGTGACACCCAAACCCAAAGATGGCAAACAGCCGAGGGCTTCCCGTGCGTCCTAACGCACGAAACTTGGCACGAATACTACCATGGTACATGTATTTAAGTTACCAGAAGCTCAAGGCTTCAAGTTACTTGCACGCGAAACGCGCAATTTATTTCTAAGGCAGATGTTTTGGGTTTGGGTTCGAACGTGACACCCAAACCCAAAGATGCCAAACAGCCGAGGGCTTCCCGTGCGTCCTAGAGCACGAAACTTGGCACGAATACTGCCAAGATACATATATTTAAGTTACTTGAAGCTCAAGGCTTCAAGTTACTTGTGCGCGAAACGCGCAATCTATTTCTAAGGCAGATGCTTTGGGTTTGGGTTCGAACGTGACACCCAAACCCAAAGATGCCAAACAGCCGAGGGCTTCCCGTGCGTCCTAACGCACGAAACTTGGCACGAATACTGCCAAGATACATATATTTCAGTAACTTGAAGCTCAAGGCTTCACGTTACTTGTGCGCGAAACGCGCAATTTATTTCTAAGGCAGATGTTTTGGGTTTGGGTTCGAACGTGACACCCAAACCCAAAGATGCCAAACAGCCGAGGGCCTCCCGTGCGTCCTAGAGCACGAAACTTGGCACACATACTGCCAAGATACATATCTTCGAGTTACTTGAAGCTCAAGGCTTCAAGTTACTTACTTTTTTTCAAGCAGAACACGCCGTGAGTGTCTATTGTGGCAAAGATGGCAAATAATAAAAGTCATTATGGGGAAAGAGTCGTTATTCACGGCCGTGACTTTTAGATTCACGGCCGTGAATCTTTCCGAATGGAACAAAAAACCGTTCGATTAAAATCGAACGGTTTTTGGTTCCATTCGGACATATGGACATCACGGCAAGACAACTCTTCAGTCATGGTAATATTTCGCATGGCATGGCGATAGCTCAACAGTAGGTACAGTACAGCGTCATGGATGCATGCACCGGTAATAGCCGGATGACATAAAAAAAACTTAATCTAAAATCAACATGAAAATGGGTTAATCTAAAATCATAAAGAAATAATCTAAATTAAATAGCCTACCCTTTCGAGTCAGTGCATTATCAATCTACATAGTACGTGTCGGTGATTATTTAATAATACATAAGTGATGCATAAGTGTAGTGACTTGTTTAAGCAGTGACTTATGTTTATGTACTTGCTGATTGAGTACATGTAAGTGTGTGTGGAATTGTTCACTATACACACTTGTATGCAGGTGATTTCTAGTATTACAATATACCAAGATGATTTATCATGCAGGATGATCTGTATACCAAGTACTGAATAAATCTAGCATGATATATATATCAGCTTAGTGGTGATTGTAATCCTGCATACTCTCATTTACAGTAATGAGTTGCTAGGTTTATTTCACATGTAGTTCCGGTGAGCATTCCATTCAGTGATCCACCATAGAACGAACATGCTCATCCCAAATCCTTCGTCAGAGCATGTCGAGCTAATTATGGTGTTAAGATCACCTTCAGGCACCTTACACTTACATGCATGGGTTCCAATATAGCTTACATGCACTGCAGTATGCTTTGTGCAATGTATGTACCAGGCACACACTCCTGATAACTTATACATCTTTATCTCTTTATTTTTCTTTCTTTTCTTTTATCTTCTTCCTTTTCTTTTTATGTTTTCTGCTGTTTTTGGTGTGTAATATTAACTTCACAGTCTTATATTCCACTGTTTTATTTCATGACATACTCTGGCTTCTAGCCTAGAATTACAGTCACTTTTCTGATATAATGTCTGGTCTCAGACCTAATACATCTATATCCTTATATCAGTCTTGGCATACAGCCTAATCCTAACATGTAAAACTTCCTTAATTCATTTCTCTTGATCAACACTAACTGAGGTCCACTTTTTCCAAGCTTCCCTTTCAACATGTTGCTCTCTAACAATCACTAGCAGGATTCCTGTATTGACATCTGCCATCGACCAATCATGTGCACATATATGCCTGATTCTGGTACTCCTCCACCAATCATCAGGCAGATCACGATATTGCCATTGCAGATCTTTCTGGAATCCACCAGATCCTCAATATAATTATTGTCATTGCAGATCTTCTCCTGAAATCTGCCTTGCCATCAATTATTTCTTCATACAGCTGTGACCGGCATGCAACAAGGCCCTTGCAGCATGCAACCACCCGTCACCAGCATGCAACCTGGCATATGTAGCATGCAACCTGGTCTCTGTTGCATGCAACCTGGCCTCTGTGGCATGCAACCAGACATCTGTAGCATGCAACCTGGCCTTTGTAGCATGCAACCTGGCCTCTGTCGCATGCAACCTGGCCCCTGTGGCATGCAACCCGACATCTGTCGCATGCAACCTGGCCTCTGTCGCATGCAACCTGGCCTCTGTGGCATGCACCAGACATCTGTAGCATGCAACCTGGCCTTTGTAGCATGCAACCTGGCCTCTGTCGCATGCAACCTGGCCCCTGTGGCATGCAACCCGACATCTGTCGCATGCAACCTGGCCTCTGTCGCATGCAACCTGGCCTCTGTGGCATGCAACCCGACATCTGTCGCATGCAACCTGGCCTCTGTGGCATGCAACCTGGCCTCTGTAGCATGCAACCTGACATCTGTAGCATGCAACCTGGCCTCTGTCGCATGCAACCTGGCCTCTGTGGCATGCAACCCGACATCTGTCGCATGCAACCTGGCCTCTGTGGCATGCAACCTGGCCTCTGTAGCATGCAACCTGACATCTGTAGCATGCAACCTGGCCTCCGTGACATGCAACCGGGCCTCTGTAGCATGCAACCTGACATCTGTAGCATGCAACCTGGCCTCCGTGGCATGCAACCGGGCATCTGTAGCATGCAACCAGGCATCTGTGGCATGCAACCAGGCATACGCAGCATGCAACCAGGCATCTGTATCATGCAACCACTCGTCGGCAGCATGCAACCAGATCTCTGTGCATGCAACCCCGCTGCTCGTACCTCCCGGTACAACTCCTCCCCCCTCAAGAGCGGCCTATCTCCCGATGCCGCTCCCGGTGTCTTCAGGTATCAAGCTCCCCGAATTGAAGATGGTGGAAGAGATGACGCAGTAACGGAGCTGGTACGGGGTACACGGCGTGAGCATCTCGCGCCCCTGGTTGCTGTGAGACGATGGTCCAAGCTGAGCAGTCTCAGGGTGCCCTCCGGTGGCCCATTTACATGCGCAGGGTGTCCGCGAGGTACACTCCAGCAATGGCGTTGGTGGAGGTGAGCTAGTCCAGATACATGTCGGCTTACGATATCGCTCTCCGTACTTACAGTAGGTGCAAAAAAAGAGGCTGTGGCAGTTTACGAACCACTGACCGCAACCGCAGTGCATTCGGGTATCTTCCCTCAGGGTTTTCAAGAAACCAGTGCTTGGGCTTCTAGTACTCGATAGCATCCAGGGTGCATTTCACACTCTTGTCTGCTCCTTCCAGATCAGGAGGGCCTCCCGTAGTGCGCGCCTGACTGTACTGGGTGCATGGAGGGCTGGCCCAGATGACATCAAAGAATCCTGGTGGATACTGAGTGGGGTCCCAGTCCTCCATTGATGCGAGATGGTTAGGTTGCCAGCGTGGGTCGTTGTCGAGCGTAACCACCGAGGCAGACGGGAAGCACTTGGCAAACTCCCTTTCCACCGATCCAGTTCCGCTGAACAACACCAAGATTCTCACTGGCCGGGTCTTCCGCTCTTCAAGGTCGGTGATCACCACTAGCTCTCCATTCCCCAAGGTTTCCACCCGCTCCCACGGCAGACAGAAGTCTTCCGGTGGAGAATCCACTTCCGGAACGTCACATGGGTGTTCCATTAGCTGGGATAAGGTGACGCCAAGGTGAACGGGCTGTCGCTGTTGCCGTTGCCGTCGGTCATGCTCAGTGGACTTCAGCATGTCCGCCTGCATGCCTAATCGTCGTGCCTCGAACTCCTTGAGCTGCTGATTTTCCCCGCCTCTGTCCATCTTGTCTCTGGAGCGCCACTGGTCGTGAGCTGCCGAGTAGCCCGTCCAGCGTACCTTCCATTCCTCCACAGATTTGCCCTTGACCATGCGTACACGATACGCCAGGATTTTGTCCACGTGAGCTTCCGCTTGCCCATCTACCATTACCGGGTCAGGTACGGGCAGTTGTGCTCGAGATGCAAACTCATCCTTGCCGGAGATGTACGGCTTCAGGCGGTGCTGCGCAAACACGTCGTGAATGCGCCAGTGCGGCGGTAGGGCCAGCCGATATGCCACCGGTGCCCCGCGGTCCGCCTCTGCCAGTTCCGCCTGCAAATCGCTGTAGAAGCACTCCACCACGGTCACAGGTCCATGCCAGCGCTTACCGAGCTTTCGGCACAGCGCACGGTCCATCACCTTTTCCGTCAGATGACGAGCTTCGATCCACACCAGATCCCCCACTGCGTACTTATGCTGCTTGTGGCGCCGGTCGAACTGCTCCCGCTGGCGCTGCTGAGCCAACTCAAGGCGGCCACGCGCGTCTCGCAACTGCGACGAAAACTTCGCAGCCATCTCATGGGCGGTACCCACCCCCCCTTTCCGTCGCGCAGAGCCAGGGAGAGTTGCAGCTTCCAGGAAAAGGTCCAATTGAGACATCGGGGACACCCCGTAGCATAGCTCAAAGGGCGTGAATCCGGTGACATCACTGCGCGAGTCGTTGATAGCGAACTCCACGTTCGTCATGTAGAGGTCCCAGTCATCAGGATTGGCACCCACGAACGAGCGCAACATGTCCTCCACCACCCGGTTGGTGTGCTCCGCCTGTCCGTCCGAGCGAGGGTTGTACGGAGTGGTAGAAGCCACTCGTACCCCCATAAGCCTCATTAGCTCACGCCAGAACGAGTCCTGGAATCTGGGGTCACGGTCGCATACAATCTTCATGGGGGCCCCATGCTGCCTCCAGACAACGTCGAAGTAGATGCGGGCCACCGTTTGCGCAGAGCTGTCCCCAAAGTTCATGGGCATAAGGTGCACCATTTTGCTCAGCTTGCACGTGAAGGTGACAAAGGCGTCGTTTCCTTGGGCGGTGAGCGGCAGCCCAGTAACGAAGTCCACGCTCACATCCTGCCAGTTGCGTTGGGGAATAGCGTGCGGATTCAATAATCCATCGGGGTAGGATGCTCGGGGACGAACCGCCTGACATGTAGGGCATGAGGCCACCCATCCCGCCACATCCTCGGAGGCATTCTTCCACCAGAACCTGCGGAGGACTCTCTCCAGTGTCTTCTCCCGGCCAGCGTGGCCTGCAGCGGTGGAGTCGTGGGCATCCTTGAAGACTACTTCTCGCAAAGGGGAGTCCTCGCCGAGAACCAACTGGTACCGTCCTGCGGCTACACGCCATAGCACGTCCCCAACGATACGGAAATCCTTCGTGGCATGGTGCGGGGCCGCAAGGATCTCATCCCGCAGCTGCCGAAGAGGGCCGGCACGTGCATACTCATCGTGCAGGGACTCCAGGAATGTAACGTCTGTGGGGAGGCTCGTAGCATCGCGGGTCTCAGCAGCCTTACCCCGTCGCACTATAATAGGAGGCGCCACTCGGGGATGCCGTACTCTCGGCAGCAGCTGTCGGGTAGGGGGAGCATGTACCACTAGCACGGGCCACGGAAGGTCGTGAAGTACACCGTCAGGAGTCTCGATCAGCTGTGTGGGTACTCCTCGTTCGTCATGGGTAGGTATCACTTCCACCAGCCTCATACCAGCCATTCTGAAGAGCCGCCTCCATTGAGGCATGCGGGCCTGGATGTCCGGTAGTAGGAACACTGCCGAGGTATGTGCGGGGTCTTGCCGCCATTCGTCCACATACTTACGCAACACCGCCTCGATGGAGATATGACTGCTGGAGTATGGGGGGGTGCACCAGACGTGCTTTCCCCGCCACTGTTGTTGCAGACAATCAGTCCAGTAGGCGTCCACTTGGCGGTTCCGTCCACCCAGGTCACAACACGCGTCGACGTCGAAGCTGCCGAACTGTCGTTGGAGACGCTCAAAGACCTCCTTGCGCACCTTCCAGTCTTGCCGATCGGCTGGGGGCTTGGCGGTTCGACTAGACGGCCGAGCTGGCTGCTTAGGATTTCGAGAATCCGTAGCAGGCCGTGTCGAGGTTTTCGGCGTGACAGAAGGAGTCGTCGTAGCAATGGGTTTTCGCAGCCGAGCACTACGACGCAATACCGGGGTGGTTCCCGGGGTGCTCGTTTCCTGCCGGTGCTTTCCAGATTCGGACATATCAGCGAAGTAGTCGGCGGGAGCTCGCAGCATTAGTTGTGCTTCAGGCTGCATGCTGCATGTTGCATGCTCAGCTGGGCGTGTTGCATGCTCAGCCGGGCAGGTTGCATGCGAAGCTGAGCTGGTTGCATGCTCAGCAAGGCATGCTGCATGCTCAGGCGAGCTGATTGGGTGCCCAAACGAGCGTGTTGCATGCTCAGCGGGGCAGGTTGCATGCGAAGCTGAGCTGGTTGCATGCGGAGCTGAGCTGGCTGCATGCGAAGCTGAGCTGGTTGCATGCTCAGCAAGGCATGCTGCATGCTCAGCAAGGCGTGCTGCATGCTCAGGCGAGCTGGTTGCATGCTCAGGCAAGCGTGTTGCATGTTCAGCTGGGCAGGTTGCATGCAAGGCTGAGCTGGTTGCATGCTCAGCAAGGCATGCTGCATGCTCAGGCGAGCTGGTTGCATGCTCAGGCAAGCGTGTTGCATGCTCAGCTGGGCAGGTTGCATGCGAAGCTGAGCTGGTTGCATGCCCAGCAAGGCGTGCTGCATGCTCAGGCGAGCTGGTTGCATGCGAAGCTGAGCTGGTTGCATGCTCAGCAAGGCATGCTGCATGCTCAGGCGAGCTGGTTGCATGCTCAGGCAAGCGTGTTGCATGCTCAGCTGGGCAGGTTGCATGTGAAGCTGAGCTGGTTGCATGCTCAGTAAGGCATGCTGCATGCCAGGGCGCGCTGCCAGCCTGGAGCAGGCTCACCAGGGCTCGCTCCGCCACCTGAAGCGTCTCCACGCCGTCCATCCATGACTCCATGGTGGCCACCCATCCTGGTACAGGGGGTGGCGGGTGGTCTTCAAAGATCTCCTCGACATCCAGCACGGAGAGCGGGTCCTTGGGGAGGTCCGTCTCCTTGTCTACAACACCGGCCTCCTTGAGCCCATCCCGCGGGTCCTTGGTCACGTAGTCAGATCGGCGGGATAGCGCATCGGGGACCAGAAGGAGGGCTCCCTTGACGTACTCCATTCGTGGGACACCGACTTCCACCAGGTCCATGTACCACCGTGCCTGTCGTCGGCTAAGCTCTCGTCCCGGGGACATTAGCCATTCCAGGGGGCGATGGTCACCTTGTAGCCGGAAGTCGGAGGAGAACAGGTAGTGCCTCCAGGTGACGGTGGTGCAATGGTGCAACGCACAGAGCTCCCTTTCGCCGGTGTGGTAATTCTGCTCCGCTGCAGAAAACTGCCGACTATCGTAGGCGATCACCCTCATACCGTCCCCCGTATCTTGCATGAGTACGCCTCCCAAAGCAACTCCGCTTGCGTCCGTTTGTACCAAAAGCGGCGCTGACCCATCCGCGGCTGCCTTCATGTCGGGCAATGCCAATACTGGGGCTGAGGAGAGAGCGGTCTTCAGCTCGTCGAAGGCCCATTGTTGGAGTTCTCCCGACTGCCACGGTACGTCGGTCTTGGTGAGCGA
>LGRX02009873.1:0-11032 GCA_001247695.2 Cymbomonas tetramitiformis | reverse complement strand
TGTCGTGTCGTGTCGTGTCGTGTCGTGTCGTGTCGTGTCGTGTCGTGTCGTGTGTACAGTGACACACTGAGTCGTGTGTCACAGCTCACTGTGTCGTGTGTCACAGCTCTACTCTGTGTCGTGTACAGCGTACAGTGTACAGCCTACGATTCCGGCTTCATTTTTTCGCACTGTTAAGGGGATTTCGACAATGACACAGTGTTAAGAGCGACTGAATTTTCGGAATCCGTGCACACATTTCTCAGATTTGAAGAATGAAGACGTAAAAAAAACTGAGACAAAAATCGTGTACAGCGTACAGTGTCACAGTGTCTGGCTTCATTTTTTCGCACTGTTAAGGGGAATTCGACAATGACAGTGTTAAGAGCGACTGAATTATATCCCGATTTTTCAAAAGAGGGGGATCTTCGATTCCATCTCCGATTTTTTCCCCAATAAATATAACCCGAGAGGCTAGGCTTGACGATGCGATGCGATGGCGATGACGCTGACGGATGACGTTGAGCTTTCAAGTTTTCAAAGTTTTCAAAGTTTTCAACCCAGTTCCGAATTTGAGATTTCTCAAGTCGAAGTGGGAGAGTCAGAGTCGAGAGTGGCCAGCTGGTAATGCCAATAGCCAAATGGAATGGACCAATCGAATGAGAGGACTGAACCCAGACGAGATTCAAGCTTTAATCGTCGTCGATTGTGGATTCATCGAGCGTGTCGACGAGTTTCGGACTTCGGAAAAGATGTTTTGGGTGACCACCGACGTGGCGTTTAAAGGGGGACGACGTGGAATTGTTTGTAAACAAGTAGCATATTTTTATTAAAATTTAATGATTTCTCGAATTGTCCAAGTTCATCAGGTTCTCAAAACTGGCAATTGTGGACATTTATGAGTTACGAACGTTAGAAAACTGTTTTCCCTAATGCGATTCAGCTGCAAACAGTGTGGGACATGCGTGCAGTTATAAAGCGAGAAACGCTTATTCTCACATAGTAATACTTAGGGCGCTTCGGAAAGCACACTGCGTGCGGCCGGATGCTGATAGACACCGACAGACACCGACACAATGCCGGCAATCAGGTGAATCATATAGCGATCAGAAATCAGACGGATAATCAGAAATCAGGTATCAGATCATGAAATGCAGGTCTTGTGGTACCCGCGATTGCAAGTCGCGCAGTTAAGAACCCCTGGGAGGTGATCCTCCTCACCCATTCCGCAAAAGAGGCAGAACATTTCAAGGTTGTTATTCAACCTTTCAGACTTTGCGGCTGCTATTGAACAGTAGCAACTCGCAACAAGTATTGGTGGGTATGAGTGCAGTCTCTGGTATCCAGTATCATCTGCTTGAGCTCAATGCTCCTCATATACCTCAATGTCCTCACACCTCATAGGCGTTACCACCATCGGGTTGTGAACCCGAGAACATTGGGTGAACTAACAGTATCGGCTGATCGAATTAGCCTGTTGATACCCGCATGGTTTTCAATTCATGCTTGAAGCGAAGACGCGTCCTTTCAGAACAGTTTGTTCTTCAAGAACTTGTCTTGCTTCATCATCGAGATGCTGTACTCAGCCTCTCGATGACAGATGTCATTCATGGTGAGTGGATGACAGATATTATGACTGCACATGTCATAGTCGACCGTACTGACGATACTCGACGACTGTATGTCATTATAACATATAGATGGGCGATACGACATCTTCATCGTGTTCGCCTTCCTCATCGGGTATGAGATTTTTTCAAAAATGTATAAAAATCGAAAATACAGGGGCTGAACTGAAATACAGGGGCTGTATTTCAAAAACAGCCCCTGTATTTAAAATACAGCCCCTGTATTTAAAATACAGCCCCTGTATTTAAAATACAGCCCCTGTATTTAAAATACAGCCCCTGTATTTAAAATACAGCCCCTGTATTTAAAATACAGCCCCTGTATTTAAAATACAGCCCCTGTATTTAAAATACAGCCCCTGTATTTAAAATACAGGGTCAAAAAACAGGGTCAAAAATACAGGGTCAGTTTTCCATCGTAATAAACCCCCAACTCCCGGATGTACTCCGACATGTAGTCGAAATTCCCAAACCAGATACAACGACGGGCCTCACTCACGCTCTTTACAACGCCTAATAACTCTATGACGGTCCGGTTTTTTTTCAGCCTTGCGACCCACGTACGCGTAAGACCCGAACCCTGAGAGCCGGCCCGCATTTCGAACCTCCCCACCCTGCCCCCCCGCCAACCACCCCAAAAGTATTATTTCGCCACTCTTCTAGTGTGTTGGGACACCTCGCGCGCCGCACGAATTGCTAGATATACAGGGCCGATATATATCTATTTGTCGTTATACCCAAATATAGGGTTTCGATATCAGAACGGTCGAATTGATAAGATAAAAGAGATAAACATATACCTGACTTTAAGTTCAGGGATTAGGTTTCGGCCTACGAGTGACGGTCACCCAGACTACTCTAGGTTGAGGCAGGTGACAGACAGGTCTAGGGTGAGGCAGGTGACAGATTTTAGGTGTCACTGTGCCAAATCCAGCACGAATCGAAGCGGTTCGCTCGCTACGCCCTGCTCTGTCAGCGCAACCATGCTCGGGCCACACCCCCTCCAATGCCCCCACCTACCACAGTCTACATCAACAACCTTTTGCACTAGAATTAGGGGTGTGCCGAGCCTCCATGTGGCAAGGCGCGGTAGCCCCACATCCCACCTGATGTCCTTACCGGAATATCCAAGTACACTAGATATCAGAAAGTCCCGTACTCGTGTGGATAAACTGTATAAGATAAATAAACCCTAAGCTAGATATACCCGGAACGGTCTCGGACGGTCTCGGTGTCTAGCCTACCTGTGACACAGCGTGTGTCACAGTACGAACCTACAGATCAGTCAGCAGTCCAGTGTTGGTCCTAGGGATCTGTCATAGGGGCCTGACCGGAACTCCCAGTCAGGGCTGCCTATACAGATTTCAGCACACCACCCCGGCACTGTGGGTGGTGACTGGCTAGGAGAGTCAGAAAATGTAAGGCTGTAAGTGTTAGGGCAGGAGCCAGGGTGACAAGGCCTAACTGCTAATCTAATTGTGCAATTCTGATACACAAATCAGAACCCTCTAGCTAGCACAAGAGCAGAAACTCACAGGCAATTAAGGTCCTGCTAAACTCGGTAATCGCTCACCTTTAAGAAAACCGTAAATTCGGTGGTGACTTTCATCGGCTTGCGGTGCCCCCCGCCAGCGCCAGCGTCCTATGGAATCTGTTAAGAATAGTGACCGCGATCTTTTAAGCCAGCCAGCACATTCCATAGCCATCCACGTGTCATCCTTACGTAGCCAGCCACATTTCTTAAAATTTTCAAAACCTAGAAAATGGACCCTGAGATCCGTGCACAGTTGAAAGAATTAAAGCAGGACTTAGCCGATGATATCATATCTGAATCAGACTATTTAGAACTGAAGGCCATCATTCTTAGTGCCGTCAAGTCAAACGCTCGTAGCAAGAATGCAACCCTCCCAGAATCCAGCCTAGATTTCTTAATATATATGAACTTTATGAAATGCCCCTTAAGATAGTCAGCCAGCACCATATTTCTTATCGCAGGGTGATTCCATAAGAAAAAAAGTCCAGCCAGCTTTTCTCATCAACTTGGGTACCCACCCCCCCCCCAAAGGCTGGCTGGTTCCTTAACGTCGAGGTTCCTTAAAGGTGAGTGATTACTGTACTGAAAGGCTCTGTGTCAGCAAGTCAAATTGAAGATTTTAAAGGTGTCAAAGTAAAACCATAAACCAGATTGAAGAAGTCTTTGAGGTCACAGGAGTTCTGCACACCACCATGTTGGTGTGCCTCCAGAGTGAGCAAGAAGTCAATCGACAACACCAAAGTAGTCGGCGGCGGCCTCACTTAAGTCCGATCCGAAGGGAGGATTCCCGAACGGACCTCTCTCATGTAGAGCCATACCGTAAAAGAAGGCCATGTCGAAAGTCAAATCTGCCCGAGCAAGGTCCTGAAAGATGTCAGGGGGCTCAGGCGGCTCAAGCAGTGGCACATTGTCAGCCAACGAGAAACCTTGAGCCGGGATCACAGAATCAACAAAATCATTCGTAGAGTAAAATGACGGAGTTTCCCAATCGAGATTACCACCAGGCGAAGGCATCTCCGTAGCCGGTGCACATGCCGACACAGCAGAAGCCGTGGAAGCCGAAACAGCCACACCTGCAAAAGAAATGCAGAAGAGAGAGAGCACCGCGAGAGCGCCGATTGCCGGCGTGCCAAAGCCGAAAGGCGGCACACCGCACCCGATAGTACTGGCCGGAGCCCGTGGCTTCACCGCGAAAGTACCGTCGGCGAAATCCTCGTAGTCGTCCGTGTCAGGGTAGAAGTCTTACCGTGGCGGGCCGGCCCGGGGCCGCAGAAGCTCGCTCCGGGCCGAAACCGGGCCGAAGGGGCTTTCGCCCCCGGGCCGCACAAAAATATGAGCCGGCCAAACCTCGGCCAAAAATATAGGCATTTTATGCTACTTTTTATCAAACCCCCATACTTAATTTCAAAATTTCGCGCCTGCGGCGGGCATTGTTCTTCCTTGACCGTTTTGGCCGAAAGCGGGCCAGCAGAAATATAGTTTACGGGCCGTAAAGAATTTTGGAAGACTTCTACCCTGGTCCGTGTCATAGCCCGTCAGGACAGACGGGTGGACGGCGGCGTGATTCACCGTCTGAACGAAGCCTCCGAACTCACCGCATGTCGCCTCCGTGGTGGTTACCCGCGCCGATTGAGTTGGCGCGGGCTGTACATCCTTTACCTGCGAAACAGGCATAGCAGGGGCCGGCACGGCGGACGCCGATGCCGCCGCACCACCTGCCGGAAGCTGCCCCTCCGGTGTGATCCCCGCCGCAGCGGCAGGGCCACACACCAGAGCCGATGCATGCTCCTCAACCGCACTCCCAGGAACAAAGGACGCGTGAGTGTAATGTACCTTTTCTTGGGCGGCCTGAACCTCAGTGGTGAGGGCATCAAGCCGCCGCAAGATGTCCTCGTCGCCCGCGCCGTCGGTCGCAGGCTGCACGCTGAAGCCGTAGGCCGACACGTCGATGCCGCCAACACCGCCCGCGGAAAGCACAGCGGGAGGACCGTAAGCCGACGCCGCACGGGCGAAGGCCTCCGGACCATCATCCGCAGCCTCCTGGAAGACCTGCACAAGCGCCAAGGTGTGGAGGCCCTCCGCATCCTCCTCCTCAATAGGAATGCAGAAGGCCGCTGCCGTGGCCGACGAATGCTGGCGCCCACCAAGAGGGCAGTCGCGGTACGCGTGATAGGTGTCACCTTTGCCCGCTTTCCGGCAGCGGTGGCAGAGGGGTTTTGCCTTCATGTTGTCCCTGTCGAACCCCACAGGCGGTGCCGCGTGCACACCCACCCGATGGCCTCGCGGATGCTGCTTACTCCGCGGTTGTTGCTGTTGCTGCCGTTGGGCCGCGCCCGCACGATTGCCTTGCACGAGCGCCTTCAAGGCGGCGATCTCGTCGAGGAGAACGGCGTACTCAGACGACGTGATAAGCGCGGAGGGCTTGCCGCCCGCCCCCAGCGTCTGCTTTTCACGCACCGTCACCCCATTGTCCGACTGCGCCCAGGCCTGAAAGATAGCCACGACGAGGGCCTGAAGCGAGCGGAGAGTGACCCCGCCGAGGTCACCCGCAAGCGGGTACCGCACCTTCACCGCCGCGTAGAAGACCGGGTCGAGGCGGTTGTAGAGCGACAGCTTGCGGGTCTCGTCGGTGGGCTGCCAGTCAGGAGCACGGTTATCCCGCACCAGACGTTGCTCACGAGCCAAGATGGGCTGCGGGTCAACGCCTGCGGGATAACGTAGAGCCGCGTGCTCCTGCTGGTGGCTCTCACGTAGCGCGGCAGGCACGCTCCCCTTGATGATGTCGACAAGGGCACGACGTCCATCTCGGTCAGCCGAGGAGTCCGTACCGCGAAGCCAGGTGTCCGCCACAGAGTTGCGCTCCACGACGAGGGCCAACACGTCGTAGAGAAGCCCATTAACCTTCTCGACAACCAGAGAAGTGGGGTCGTCGAGGTCAAAGGGAGTCAAATCCAGCCCAGCGGACTGAAACTCGGTACGAAGCTGCACCACCAGCTCGGAGAGGCGGTCCGCGTCGTCAGTGCCACGATAATGATGTTTCTTGGAACCAAGGTTATCCTCGCGGATACCCTTGGCCCAAGCCCGATGTAAACGCCCCTTGTACACCGCGTCAACCGTGGCATGTTGGTTGATACGGCGAGATAAACAGGCGCCGTGAATATATTATCAGTATACAAATAAACACTGCAAAGTTGGACAGCAATGCAAGTGTACGGATGAGCGGGTTTGTGAGTGCAGTCTCTGTAAGAAGATCTGCTGAAGCACAACGCTTCCTCACTTTTGTACCATACGTCTCCCATCATCTTAGATGGTACCGCCATTGGGCTGTGAACCCGAGACGTAGGTTGAACGACCAGCATGGTAATAACGACTAGTTCGTTCATGCTGCGCATGCGAGTTCCGCGCATGCTGAAAGCCAAGATGGTTCTTGTTTGTATGCAAGATGTATCTTTGCTTTGCCATCTTCGAGTTCGACATACGAACTCTCGATGACAGGGATGCCTGATGATATGACATTATCATCTGGCGACATGTACAGTCATCGTCGACCTTACTGACGACTGTCATATTAATATATGACGCGACTCGACATGTACAGTCATGATCGACCATACTGTCGACTGTCATAATAATATATGACGCGACCGACTGTCATAATAATATATGACGCGACCGACTGTCATAATATATGATATGACATGGTATGACATGTCTGACAGGTATGACACGTATGACATGTATGACACATATGTCATCGGTCATGACCCTGACAGATCTCCCCTCTTAAAAGAGTTGTGACCTCACAACGGGCATACAGTACCTTTGTATATGTCTATGATGTCTTTGTTGTTGTCGCTTCTTGCTGGTACCAGTCTTCTTACACCGATTTGAGGCGTCCCTCGTGGTGTTTTTAGGTTATTGGGGGGAACTGAGTCCACTTTAGTCCCTCACCTTACAGTTCTTAGGATGTAGCCCACCTTTCTGGAAATCGTATCGTATTTCAGAGTGACGTTTCAAGGTTCAATGAATTGCGTTTCGTGATGCTGATTGACGCTGGATTACTGATTGATCCATACGTATCGTGCGTCAGAGTGACGATTCAAAGCATCCGAAGTGTACGTTACGGATTTATTTGCGCTAGCCGTCATTGCTTTGCGCGAATGATGATCCCACGATTTAACAATTTATAATCGAACGATTCTCGGCCTTATATATACAACTGATCGTTTGCTGTTCGTTTCCACAGTTGTATATTGTGCACCCAACCCTTCCTCCCCTCCTGAAGCTACTTTTGGAGGTTCACAGGCGGTCATGGGGAGCCCGATTTTTGGGGCTTGTTTTAATGCAAACGGAGTGGCCCTGCTTAACGGAATTGGACTTATAATCCTCAACCGGTCTGCTCAACTCCTCAATGTTTTTGATACGGCTGTAGATACAAGCGCCGTGAATATATTATCAATATACAAAAGAAACACTGCAAAGTTGGACAGCAATGCGAGTGTACGGATGAGCGGGTTTGTGAGTGCAGTCTCTGTAAGAAGATCTCCTGAAGCACAACGCTTCCTCACTTTTATACCTACGTCACCCATCATCTTAGATGGTACCGCCATTGGGTTGTGAACCCGAGACGTAGGTTGAACGACCAACATGGTAGTAACGACTAGTTCGTTCATGCCGCACATGCGAGTTCTGCGCATGCTGAAAGCTAAAGATGGTTCTTGGTTTGTTTCCAAGATGTATCTTTGCTTTGCCATCTTCGAGTTCAATCATACGAACTCTCGATGACAGGGATGCCTGATGATATGACATAATCATCTGGCGACATGTACAGTCAACGTCGACCGTACTGACGACTGTCATAAATGTATGACGCGACTCGACCTGTACAGTCATGATCGACCATACTGTCGACTGTCATAATAATATATGACATGACATATCATGACATGGTATGACATGTATGACAGGTATGACACGTATGACATGTATGACACATATGTCATCGGTCATAACCCTGACAGATCTCCCCTCTTAAGAGAGTTGTGACCTCACAACGGGCATACCTTGTATATGTCTTTGATGTCTTTGTTGTTGTCGCTTCTTGCTGGTACCAGTCTTCTTACACCGATTTGAGGCGTCCCTCATGGTGTTTTTAGGTTATTGGGGGGAACTGAGTCCACTTTAGTCCCTCACCTTAGGCATTTAGCCATACAGTCCTTAGGATGCAGCCCACCTTTCCCGAAATCGTATCGTTGAGTGACGTTCCAAGGTTCAATGAAGAGCGTTTTCGCGATACAATCCTACGCTGGATTACTGATTGATCCACACGTTATCATGTATGTGCTAGACGATTCAAAGCATCCGAAGTCTACGTTACGGATTATTTGCGCTAGCCGTCGTCGCTTTAGCGAACGATGATCCCACGATTTAACGATTTATAATCGCACGATTCTCGGCCTGATATAGTGCACCCAACCCTTCCTCCCGTCCTTAAGCTACTTTGGAGGATCATAGGTGGCGATGGGGAGCCCGATTTTTGGGGCTTGTTTTTAATGCAAACGGAGTGGCCCTGCTTAACGGAATTGGACTTATAATCCTCAACCGGTCTGCTCAACTCCTCAATGTTTTTGTCCAGTACGCACGCTTTGACGAACATCTATCGCGATGAGTGAGAATCGATTCGCCACGTACTAATGTGAAATTTATTTAGTTATGTTTGTCAAGCACAACTTAGGATCACAACTCCGTCTACCTCAGTCGATGTCTCCGGTAGCTTCGGATGACTGGCCAAGAATCCGATGACAAACCACGGTTTCGGCAAAGGTAGCATTTAGCAGTTTTATTTATCCACAGATATGATATCTCGCATGTGTGCGTATCTGTGCAAGGGTATGATTTTGAACAAGGCTCACTACACCTTTAGCAAGGAAGGATCAATTCCCGCTTCATTGCAACATAATGACAAACATTAAGAGCAAGGTTATATAGATGATCGACATGTATTAGTATATATTACAAGAAGTAAGGGCATAAGGCTTAATATAATGGTTAGCCTTCATAGGCAGCTATATAATGTCTGCTGCATTGGTCAGCTCTGTGGCTTTGACCCAGGTGTCATGCTCAGGACCGTAGCCTGCATATCGTACTAAATAGTATTTGACACCTCTAGTGAACTTATCCGAGAGTATATGTGATATCTCAAACAGTGGTTGCCCTTCTTCGGTGATCATCTGTGGCAAAGGCAAAGGTGCTTGAATCGAGTCATTGTACAGCTCTAATCTGGAAACAGGCTGTACCGGATGAATACGGATATCAAGATTTCCGAAATCTAACTCGTATGCACGTCCATGGCTAAGCACTTTGGAAATAGTGAACGGCCCAATATATGGCTGCTTAAAGTGTCTGCCTGCTTCTGTCAAACCAGTCCATTGAATAAACTCGGTCCGTAAAAGGACTTTCTGCCCGACTGCGAACTGCTTAGGCATGTGAGTCTTATTGAATCTGGCTTGGCTAATTTCTGCTGCTCGGAAAATGTTGTCTACCGCGTTGGCATGAACAGCCGAGTACTGGTCAAAATGATCTCGAATAGCTTCTTGTATTGGAACAGGAGCTTCTGGCGGAATAGTGATAACCAGATCATGAGGCGAGAGTGGTTGCGCCATCGAGTCGAGATAAAATGGTGAATAACCAGTTGATGCAGAAACGGTATTGTTAATTGCAAACTCCACCAGAGGCAACTTGTCCTCCCACGAATTGGCTGAAGTATCGTTGCAACAACACCTGAAAAATGAAAATGCTACTAATCAGTTTGTAAACCAGAGGATGGTGAAATCATATCATGAATCAACAATTTGAAAAATACCTGAGGATGTCCTCAATGAAGGCATGGCTCCTCTCATTGGCAGCATTCGACTGTGGATGGTGTGATGACGTCATGGACAATCTCGTACCAGTAGATTTCCACAGTGTCTGCCAGAATGTAGAGGTGAATCTGGGGTCTCGATCTGAGATGATGTTCCTCGGAAGACCATGGAGCTTGAAGATATGCTGCATATAGATGGAAGCAGTATGCTGAGCTGTCCAGGTCATGCTGAAGGGAATGAGATGACAACGATGAGAGAATTGGCACATTACCACAAATATACTGTCGTGCCCATTAGTGATGATAGGCAGATCAGTGATCCAATCAAGAGATACATCAAGCCATTTTGTCTTAGGCACAGAATATCGTATGTGTGCCTGACCATAAGGCTTGTGTCGCCTCGTTTTCTGGCGCTGACAAACGGGGCACTCCCGAATGTACATAGCTGCCGTTGTCATTCCTGGCCAATAATACCGGCTACGCAGAAGATGAAGCATGCGATTTTTGCCTACATGACCAGAAATAGTGGCTGAGTGGCACTCATGAAGAAGAATGTGGCGAAGTTGTGTGATCTCACCGTCATCTGTGGGGACTTTAGCTGTTGGTGGAATGTACAGCTGTCTGCCATATATGGTCTTACGATAGATCAACCCCTGAATGAGCTCGAAGCTGTAGCTGCTGACTGACTGTGATGAAGTCGATGATGTCAGCTTAGCCAAAATAGTCTGTGCAAATGTGTCACGATCATATTCGGATATAATGATGTCGTGTAGCTGATGAGCTGATGAAGAAGATATAAGAGCAATGAATGTAGGATCTGCGGATGGAATGACTTCACTGATGTCCATGTGTTGAAGACAATCAGTAAGTTCAAAAAGTGTAGAGATACGCGTGAGTGCGTCTGCAACTTTATTCTTCTCGCCAGCAATGTGCTCTATACGGAAGTTGTACTCAGAGAGTTCGTCCAACCACCGTGCCTGTTTGGGGCTCAGTGTGGATTTGGTCTGGAAATAAACCAGTGGCTGATGA
>LGRX02009871.1:0-28024 GCA_001247695.2 Cymbomonas tetramitiformis | reverse complement strand
CATGTCATAGTCGACCGTACCGACAATACTCGACGACTGTATGCCATTATGACATATGACATGACATGACATGACATGACATTGTATGACATATATGACATGTATGACACATATGTCATCGGTCATATCCCTGACAAGTTTTCAGGGCGAATCTTATGGCGGAGTTTTGGAGCCCCCACTTGGGGAGGAATTTTTACCGCAGAGCGAGTTGAAAGTTGGCACAGTTTCTGTTGGAGATGAGCCTGCAATGAGCGACGAGCATGAGTACACCGCAGAGGAGTGGGCGCTGCCTGGGAGGCAGGGGCCTACGATTCCGATGGAACTGGTGGTGCTGGTTTTTATGATGAAGAATCTTACTATGGGGAAGATGTTGGTTTCGATTCTGGTGATGACTGCTATTAGTTCTCTAAACAGACAGGCGGTGTTCACGTTGTCATTCTCCACCACTTGTTGTAGTTTTGGGCAGAATAATGTTGCAGTAATTCTCACCACTAGCGGGCAGCTTTATCAATTAAGACGAACATTTTTTAATGGCAGGAGACCTTTACAGTTCGCAGAAGTATTAAAGCTAAACCGACAGGCAGAATTTCTTTTAGCATTCTCCATCACATGCAGACAGGCGAGATTTATCAGAGCACCCACCACTCGCTGGCAGAGCATTAATTTTAGCAGACCGGAATTGGTCCTAGCAATTTCCTAGGCTTAGCAAGTATTTGTTATGCTAGCCTGACTTTCATCATGCCACCTGTGACTTTGCTAGCTGTCTAGAGTTGACATCTCTTTACATTCTCTGTAAACTCTAGTAGCTAGGGTGGTGAGTGTCACTAGCTGGCCCACCTCATATGAGGTGGTGTGCTGGAATTGGCACTACGACTAGTTCGTACAATCTAGTGTCATTCCCGTATGTCATCTTCGGTGGTCAGCCTGTGTCACTCATCTCGGGTATATATCGTTTGTATATCCGAGTTTAGTGATCCGTTGTTTCACCGTCGGCAGCGGGTCCCCTTTTCGGTACGTTTGTTCTCGACATTTGTCCCGACGCCGGAAGATGGAAACTCAGCAGCGCACGAGAGGGAACGCTGCTGCCGACGGTGAAACAACGAACCAAGATAAACTCAGATAATACACATATATACTGAGTTTGTCGCACAAGCTGATCACCGAAGATGACACACTGAATATGACACCTGATCGTACGAACTAGTCAGAATGTCATTTCCAGCACACCACCTCATCTGAGGTGGTCAGCTTGTGACAACACACCACCCTATCTACTAGGCTTACAGTGTAAGATGCAAAATTGTTAAGCCTAGAAGCTAGAAAAGTCACAAGTGGTTGATGAGAGCTTAAGCAAAAAAAATAATACATGCTAAAGCTAGAGATCTCGCTAAAATAAAATCTGATCGGCTGGTAACATCCTGCCAGCTAGTGGTGGGTGAATCCCAAGATCTCGCCTGTCGGCATGCTATGGAAAAATCACGAAGCAAACTCTGCCTGTCGGTTTAGCTGTCTTTCCGCGAACTGATAGGTCTCCTGCCGTAATTTGTCCGTCTCAATTAGTAAAGCTGCCCGCTAGTGGTCAAAGTTCCAACAAAATTCTCAATTCCAAAGCTACAGCAAGTGGTGGAGAAACTGGAAGGAAACACCGCCTGTCTGTTTAAGATTAATAGGAACCATCAGAATAATCATCGGAAGCAGAGTTCTCAAAATATTCATACTCATCATAAAATCCAGCACCACCAGTGTCGTGAGAATCATGGGCTTCGGCCTCCCAAGCAGCCCACTCTTCGGCAGTGCACTCTTCGTAATGCGATAAGATATCGTTTCTGGAATAGCGGCTTGCACATAAGAAACAATGCCAACTGATAACTCAGGATGTCAGGGTCATGACCGATGACATATGTGTCATACATGTCATACGTGCCATACCTACTGTCAGACATGTCATACCATGTCATGTCGAGTCGTGTCATATATTATTATGACAGTCGTCAGTACGGTCGACCATGACTGTACATGTCGAGTCGTGTCATATATTATTATGACAGTCGTCAGTACGGTCGACGATGACTGTACATGTCGCCAGATGATAATGTCACATCATCTGGCATCCCTGTCATCGAGAGTTCGTACGTCGAACTCGAAGATGGCAAAGCAAAGATACATCTTGAATACAAACAAGAACCATCTTGGCTTTTAAGCATGTGCGGAACACGCATGCACAGTATGAACGAACTAGTCGTTATTACAATACTGGTCGTTCAACCTACGACTCGGGTTCACAACCCAATGGCGGTACCATCTAAGATGATGGGAGACGTATGGTACAAAAGTGAGGAAGCGTTGTGCTTCAGCAGATCTTCTTACAGAGACTGCACTCACAACCCGCTATTACGTACACTCGCATTGCTGTCCAACTTTGCAGTGTTTATTTGTATATTGATAATATATACACGGCGCCTGTTTATCCCGCCGTATCAGATGGTATTCTAAAAGAAACTCGTCAAGGCACGATACTCGAGAACTCAAGTGGGTGCAGCGACAGACGTAGTATATTTTCATATTGTTCGCAGGTTTGCAGGTGGGCGCATAAGCGACAGCGCTCGCAGTGATATTGAATATCTGCAACTTGAATAATATACGCTTGCATATCGACAGCGCAGAGATTGCGCGAGGAGATTTTTCATCGCAAACATAATCGCAGCAAATAGCGTCAGCAGAGAAGTCGTCTTGATTTTATACGCGACAAGGTGTGCGCACAGCGTACGAACGCATGCAGTGATGTCAAAAATTGCAGGAATGTCACAGTATACGAGATGCAGATGCGCGCACATAAAATGATCGTCAGCACATATGATTTCATCAAGTGCGACTGGACGTACATAATTTCATATAACAGCGCGCTCGCATTCATATGCGACGTACATCAGCAATCAGCAGTATGCGACGTACATCAGCGATTTTTGCAAATGATCCCTTCGCACTGTTTACAATAACCAGCGCGTACAATGATTTTTAGCCTGTCAGCACGATATGCATTTTCCATGATTTCATCAGATGCGATGAACGCTCGATTTTAGCGCGTACGATTCCTGATGTGTCTACATGCAGTGAGACATACATATGTGTACGCGCGTCAAAACCATCTGCATAATGATTGTATACTTGCAGGGATGCTATGGACACATGATCGTTATGCTGTTGTGGATACATGATCGTTATACTGCTGTGGATACATACTCAACGTGACAGATCATGAATAATCATCAGCGTTCATGCTTATCAGAAGCATAGTAATGTGTGTGCGGAGATTTCAATGGTTACAGCATGCACACACACATATGCACACATACTCACTTGCAGTTCACCAACATGCAGTACATAAAGAGTGCATTCAGCATTTACCACATGTACATTATATGCTGAGTGACTGCAATACTGTGAATTGTGCATGATTTATCAATGCAGCTTGACCACGATAATAGCTGTAGCATATATATATCAGTTTGATCACGTTAGCAACTGGTATACTAGCATCATGCTGTAATACATGAACATTGCATAAGCATATTGCAGTGCATGCTAAATTATATTAGAACCCATGATAGTATAAGGTGCCTGAAAGTAGTCTTAACACCATAATTAGCTTGTCATGTCCTGGTGGAGCCGAGATGCTCTTCAGATCACATGTACATTCTATGGTGGATTACTGGATGGAATGCTCACCTGAGCTTCATGTGAAATCTATCCAGCAACTCATTTTGTAATGAGATTATTATGGAATTACAATAATCCCTAAACTTGATATATCATGTTAGATGTATTCAGTGCATGGTATGCTGACTATCTTACATGATGAATTGTCTAGGATATTGTAATATCCAGAACATATCCTACTGTAAAGTGTGTAAAAGTTAACACACACACACTGACAAAAGTGCTAATCAGTAAGCACTGCATGCATACACACACACTGCATTGTATGTATTAACATTCACTGATTCAAAGTGAATTGATTAATTTAAATATCTACTATGTGTATGATAATGTACATACCATTTTCCAAACACATGTGCGTGGAAAATGTCAGTGATTGCGATAGATAAGGGAGCAGGATAAGACAAGATGCTGTAGGGCTGGATGGAGTTATCTCCAGACCCGAAGGCAAGATACTGCACCCATTAAACAACTGGTAACTGTTGGGTGCAGTCCACTCGTCATTCCACATATCATCGCTGGAGCAATATCAACAACTACGTTGCACATTGACAGTTGATTCAGATCTGATCAGTTCAAATGCATGCAACTCTCAGATCAGTATCTACATGACATCTGATATAGTTATTAAGGACAAAACACACATACAAATGTGTTGTGTTAAATTGCTGTGATTGTATCAAGCAATGTCCAGATATGTTCTAAATAAGAAATATCATTTTGATAAATCTTAGAGCACAGACCTATGCTCAGAACAGATCATAGTTTGACAAATATCACTAAAGTGGATGTTCCTAACTGGATGTTCCCACTTAAGTTGATAACTTATATATCACCAGAATGTACATTTACTGCTATGGGTTTAAATCAGTAAAACCCAGAAATGCTATCAACCATAGATGTTGATATACAGCACAATTCACTTATTTGCCATGAAATTTATCATGTGCCAAAGTGAAGTTTATTGCAGTGATTCTGTACTTTACATTCCACATATACACTGAGATATGTCACCGAGGCAATATATCAGATAGCTGAAAAAGCTGTAAAATGGGTAAAAATGCTCCACGCATGATTTCAAAATGAAAAATGTGTGCCCATTTTATTTTAAATTATGATTCTATACCTATTCAGGTATCAGAAAAACATAATGACCATGGTCATATCTCGTGTAACACCCTAGATATTAGGTGTGTAATATATGGGGGTATACATGTTGGCTGTAACAAAATACGTAAAAATGCTCCACGCATGATTACAAAATGAAAAATGTGTGTGGATTTTTTTTGCTGATCTGATTATTCAGCTATATCTGAATATTCCCTGATTTATACAGCACTTGTAACACCCTGTAACACCCCTAAAATTAAATGTGTGTCTCAGGGGTGTAACGTACCCTCTGAAAACCACCTTACATTTATTTAGGTATTAAATGCAGTTTTGCTTAAAAACCTTTGCAAAAAAATTATACTGCTTATTTTTTACCTATATTAGGGTTACACATACCATGTAACACCCTAATCATACTATTGGATGTATGGGCCACTGTAACATTACATGCCCTAAAATGCTACTATAATTTCAATAAACTTCGTATTTAGCATTAACATATCATGCTGTTTTTGACACAAACATGATTATGTATCGGGCAACAACCCAAGAACTGTGACAGATGATTCCTATAAGGAATGCATGCTATTTTGAGGTATTGGCAATTGACAACTGCCACTATATCACACACTTCCTTGAGGGGGGAAGAAGGTGGATATGTATATATACTTACCTCATTATTATGTACGAATATAATACATGTATGTAAACATACCGATATACCGTATATAACATATAAATCACACACACTCAGTTAGACAATTAGCTGAAGTGAGGGGGGAAGAAGGTAAATAGAATTATATACATATCCATTTTTCCGATCTGGTGATTATGATGGATTGCTTTTGATAAAATCACTGCATCCACAAGTAACGTTGAAATCTGTACAACGTTAAATCCACCATCGCTAATAAAGTGTAAATTCGGATGGGAAACTGTATCCCAATGACTATAAGTTGACTTTTGCTCAGCATTTACATTCTCGAGTAAGTTTGAAATGCTGAACTATATACATAACATATAACCTGATACCATGCTTAATTGCATATCCTGGATCAGAAGATGATAGTTATATAATGTATATATATATATCCCACCTGATATACTTTGGCACTATAGCCGTACATAAGAGTGGGAAGGACAAGTGCATCGCTGTAAGACTGGTTGATATAGTCCCAGTGCTGAAGGCAGAATTTGGCACCCGAATAACATATGATAACTGTTGGTGACCACCATGCAAGACCTTCCAAGCGTAACTCCTTTCTCCTGAGATGCAAGTGAATTGTTCATAATATGTTGACATCACATAAAAGCATTCTGATAAAAACCCTATATATTCACATGAGTTGTCATCACTACAATGACATGGGTTTTTGAATCGTCGAAATGAGTATAACTCCGATGAATTCCTTAGTACAGAATAAGCTGTTGGGATTATTCCTCCGGCTGGATTGCAATCATTCACAATCCCTGTACATTCCGGTGACAAAATATTGCACTGGACTGATCACCACATTGGTATAATCTGTGATATATAAGTCACCAGAGGAAGCATTGCAATCAGCACAATGCTGTCTAGACTCACAAAGATGAGTAACATATATTCTCAGATGTAATAAATAGAAGCACAATGCGACCTACGCTAAGATCGCGTATGCTCGGGCACTGTATTGTGACCTGCGCTAAGATCGTGTATGCATGGACACAACATGACTCGTGCCAATGACGTGGACATATTTTTTTGCCACGACATCACATCTGAAATCAATAAATCACTCAGAGAGAAGGTGTTGACATCAGTATAGCACCATTATACATTTAGTCATGAGGATTTTAAGGAAGACATAGTCTCTCCGATATTGACAAACATGGTACACATATATATATGTCCATGCTCTCTGATCATATATTGATATCCCACAGCATACGATGATGGTAATAGCAAGCCACTTCGCCGCTGGAGGGTAGTGTTGTATATATATAGCACATGCTTGGGCACTAAATGACCCACGCTGATGACGTGAATTCGGGCTGCATCCCAACGACTGCAATGCACCTTCGGTGCAAGGGGCTGCATCCCGAGAACTGCTATCCAGCTTCATAGTAAGCTATCACGTCATCACATAGAGGTCGGACCTCTGTTGTATTTAAACGGCGCTTGACAACCGCCTAGCAATACACTTCCTTGAGGGGGGAAGATGGTAAGCTAAAAATACAACTAAAAACCAAATAAATAATAAAGACAAATAATAAAACAAGTAAGTTGCATCATTGTTTTTGTTTTGGTAAGCCTGACTGTATACAGTCAAACCATGCAGAACTCCATGAAGTTGACACATACATCAGCCATGACATACATATGAGCTTGATTTTGAAGACCTAGACATTGTATACATCTGGTCTAGCATGTATCCAGACTAGAATTGTATACTGACACGGTGCAAGCACTATAGCCTCTGCCACCGATGATCATTGAAAAGGGCAACCATTCTTGATACTTCATACATATCATCTGATTGGATCATTAAAGGTGTCAAGATTACTCAATGCAATATGCAGGCCACGGCCTGAGTACAACACCTAGAAAGGTCAAAGCCACTGAGCTAACCAATGAAGCATAAATGCTAGCTGCCTTTGAGGCTATACAATAAGCCTATCGATCTTATGTCTTGGTATGTATCCGTGTATTGGCATCTCTTTGAGGTAATTATGCCTACTGAATGAGCCATACCAACCATCTTGTCTTCATTGATCATTACATATCTGATCATATCGCCATTGAGCAATGCCTGTTCTGTAAGATTATATATCACGAGGCATTGGCGCACATTAAACAATTAGTGCAACAAAGATCATCAGCTCTTCATCCTACCAAAAGGTTGAGTTGTTGTCAATTGATTTTTCAGACACCATTTCTCAGAGGTCTATTCATCATGAAAGACAAAGTCTGTGCAATCATGGCTATTCAGCCTCCGACATAGCTGACATAGCTATTTAACTTATGACCCAACCGTTGTTAAGCAGCCTCCACGCTATATAGCTGAAAAATGGCAAGCAATCTCTTCGGTCATTCTTGGGCATAGAGCAATCAAGCACAGCCAATCCAGGATGTTTATCCCAAAATTCTCCAAGAGTTACTCATATTTTCCATGTGTCATATGAAAACAGCTAATATACCGCCCTATGATGGGAGTCATCTCCTTCAGCGAGGGGAAGTGGTTATGCTGTAAAGTTAACCAATCTGATCATCATAAAAGTGACAGATTTGAGAAAATCGATTGAAACTTGTATTGAAAATGACTATTCCTTACAATAAGGTATTGCACCTAAGGGAATAAGGGTTTCATCGTCTGAAATAGGAAAAGACTTTTACATTGACTCTAGTTTCTGAATCCAGAATCGCATAGAAAAAATGTTCTATCCTGTGCATATAGAAAGCACATTAGATTCAGATTCTGAGCATACAAATGGACTTGAATGCACTCGAGTTTGTACTAAGTTGCAATTGTCCAAAGTTTTATTCTGACATCACTATTTATTTGTGGAATAGCATACAATGGTATAAACCATCCACACATAGATTGACACATTTTACACATCTGACGAGGTTACGAGGTAAAATTTTCGGAATTTCGTCGTTTTTTCCTACGAACCCGTCAAAACGACTCCTTGATATCGTGTTGATTTGTCCAGTTTCACAAGGGAAATTGTCCTTTGTATTCATGCTTTTTTTGTGGAAAGTTGTATAAAATAGCGAGTAAAAAGGTTGCTCTTCTTTTCGCTCTTCAAACTCGCTATTTTTTCTAAGTCTCTCAACGATTTGTAGAGCGGAAAGAAGAGCAACTTTTTTACTCACTGTTTTGTAAACAATTATTTCTACCTAATTTTTACTCCCTATTTTATGAACAATTATTACTACATGATTTTTACTCACTATTTTATAAACAAGTATTCCTACCTGAAACTCACCATTTATAAACAATTATTTCTCCCCGATTCATGCAGAAATATTTGTTTATAAAATAGCGAGTAAAAAGGTTGCTCTTCTTTTCGCTCTTCAAACTCGCTATTTTTTCTAAGTCTCTCAACGATTTGTAGAGCGGAAAGAAGAGCAACTTTTTTACTCACTATTTTGTAAACAATTATTTCTGCCTAATTTTTACTCCCTATTTTATGAACAATTATTACTACATGGTTTTTACTCACTATTTCATAAACAAATTTTTCTACCTGAAACTCACTACCAAAGGGGCAGCTTTGCTGCGTTAGTATTGAGGTGCAGAAATTACCAAACTTGGTTTGTCCATTGTTAGTATGTTGTAACTAAGAGTCTTGATGGTGCAGGCATCGGTTTGCCTTAAACAAGTGGTACCTTTCACCTAGGAAAGTCATAAAATACTCAAACTGAAAAAAATATCAAGGGTGTGCCACAAAATACTTTTTTCGAGAAACGTATACAATAAAATCATGCAAAAATTAAGGCCGTTTTAACTGATTGTATTCATGGGTCCTTCACAGTGGTGGCAATATTAAACTACGTATAGTTTTGAAAAACTCGGGTCCTCGTAACCTCGTAACCTCGTCAGTTTTGAAAGCTGAGATTGACACCATATTTGTAATTTCATAACATTTTGGCACATAAGACAAGCATGCTTCATTGAGGAATAAAGACTCTTTGAAAGCTCATTCGGGAATGTTTAGAAATTTGTTGCCTCTGCCATTAGGCCACGAAGTCTTGGGAAAAGCCATGGCGGAACTCGAACCCGCAATCTGCAGCTGGTTTCCAAACGCAGTTCATCCTCATTCTGGAAAGTGACAGAAATGTTATAGTCATCAACTAGTCACAATTCTATCGGATTGAAATGACACATTCATCATTCATACTTCTTTACCATGACAAGTCTCTGAATAGTGTTTGCCCAAAAATAAAATGGGCACCATTGAGATAAGTGAGCATCTACTGAAGAAGATACATATTTTACTAGGCAATGCCATGTTCTAATCATAATGAAATGACATGTCAGCCATCTATCAACTACGAAAATACAACTCGTAGTAAGTTGTTGTCATTACAGACACTTCTTAATTGACTCTCCATTAGCTTCGATACCAAAGTTAACTTCGGTACCATCACTGATTCCGTTTTTCATTATGACAATCATTATCCAGACATTGTCTAAGTTGGGCACACCATTGTCTAAGTTGGGCACACCATTGTCTAAGTTGGGCACACCATTGTCTAAGTTGGGCACACTATAGTGACCCTAAACTGACAAAGTATGTGGGCTGCAACCCAAAAACTGCATATTGACATTGGACATTTGACATCATTTGGCATTTGCCACATTCAAAAACGTTAGGCATATTGCCGGTATGACGTAGAGACATTGGTGTTCATATTGACATTGTTACCTCGAAAGCATTTGATAAGTAATCTCAGTCTGATTACTGAGACCATTTTCACATGACATAATGATTGAATAGCATTCTCCATCACCATCTGATTGGTTTGATGCACCTCTTTTTAAAAGGGGGAGGAAGGAGTATAGATTCATTCATTCTTCATACAGCTGCTTGTCACATATTGATTTACATCATTGTAATTTTGCTTGGAAGATTAAAAATCTTATCAAAAGTTCCAGCATTCGTATATAGCAGCCATAAAGTTGATGACACGGTACATCATGCCGACTGAAGACATCAAATGAAGTCTTATTTGACTTACTGACACATAAAGCTCATTATGAAGAAATCATAGATGCATATTTCTCCGGCTCTATCATATTATATGAAGGGCACTGACATAGGAGAACGATGGTTTTTCAAATGTGAATAAGCTATATTGTAAGCTTACGACCATCACTTTGACGTCAACAGCCTGAGATGCTGATTGTCGAAATTCAAGAGTTGAAGGATTCGATGAATCAACCTTGATACATGTGTTTTGATTGATGAATTGTTGATCCATGGTTTCTCCCCAAATCTAGAAAAGCTGGCACACAAGTTGTTGCGAATGTATTACGGAAAGCATCTGAGCAAAGGATTGCCAGTTGTGCCATCAGGCATCGAATTCCATGAACAGCAAAGCCGAGTGAGTAAATCCGCCACTCTAGCTATTTGCCCGTCATTCCTTCCAGGTTCATGACAAGAGACAAATCTTCAAAGTCATACACCAATGCATAAGTCACATGCATGGTTACACAGTTTGTATCCGAATGCCATTCCATCAAGGTTAAGCATCTTGACAGTAACTCTGGCCAACCAAAAGCCTTCCTGTCTTCGGATATCTTGAGCATTCTCATTTCCAGCTCCATTATGGACTAGGAAGCATCATGACTGTGCCTCGCCAGGACGCTAATCCTCAAAGCCGCACACTTGAGGCGAGCCTTATGAGACAGTGACCTTTGGCTTGTGGGGCGTCAACCCCTTATCAAATCCTGAACACTTGTTAACACCTGGATAAATTTATCATGATGCAACTTAAGTGGGATTATAAGTTCCTCCACATAATCATATTGTCTACGTATGCTAAAGGCATAACTGCCGCATATGATCACAATAGGTCGCAGCTTCTATAACATTGTGGCTTCTGAGTCAAAAGCTGATAGCCAATGACTTTTTGCCAAAAATTGCCGACCAAATAATAATCAGGCCGTGGAAACATATACCCAAGAGGTTTTCGTCCATCGGTCATATATATATATAATCAGGGCTGCATCCCAAGAACTGCAGGGCTGCAACCCAAGAACTGCGATGTGCCTTTGGTGCAATGGGCTGCAACCCGAGAACTGCAGGGTTACATCCCTAACATTTTTTACCCTGCATCAAATTGATATGACAGGAGCAGGAATTGATCCTTCCTTGCTAAGGTGTAGTGAGCCTTGTATAAATCATACCCTTACAGATACGCATATGCGGGTACCAATATCTGTGAAAAACTGCTAATGCTACCTTTGCCAGCCGTGGTTTGTCATCGGACTTTTGGCCAATCATCCGCAGCTACCGGAGATTGAGGTAGACGGAGTTGTGATCCTGAGTTGTGCTTGACAAACATAACTAAACAAATTTCACATTAGTACGTGGCGAATCCATTCTCACTCATCGCGATAGATGTTCGTCAAAGCGCGCGTACCGGACCGAAAAAAGGGAGTTTGGCAGGCGGGTGAGGATTTAAAGTGGACTTATAAAGACCCTCCGATATCTCGTAAGCAGGGCCTCCTCCGCTGCATTAAAAAGAAGCCATTTCGAAATATTCGGAAGGGGCTCTCCATAGTATTCCTGTGAACTTCGGGGGAGTAAGCTCTCTGAAGGGAGGAAGAGGTGGATGCATTATAGCCGAGAATCGTTCGTTAAATCGTCGATCATCGAGTGTCGACGGCAAGCGCAAATATCTATCCGTAACGTAAACCTCGGAAGATACCTTGAAACGTCACTCTGAAATACGATACGCAATTCATGGGGGCTACATCCTAAGAACTGTAGGGCTAAATGCCTAAGGTGAGGGACTAAAGTGGACTCAGTTCCCCCCAATAACCTAAAAACACCATGAGGGACGCCTCAAATCGGTGTAAGAAGACTGGTACCAGCAAGAAGCGACAACAACAAAGACATCATAGACATATACAAAGGTATGCCCGTTGTGAGGTCACAACTCTTTTAAGAGGGGAGATCTGTCAGGGTCATGACCGATGACATATGTGTCATACATGTCATACGTGCCATACCTACTGTCAGACATGTCATACCATGTCATGTCGAGTCGTGTCATATATTATTATGACAGTCGTCAGTACGGTCGACCATGACTGTACATGTCGAGTCGTGTCATATATTATTATGACAGTCGTCAGTACGGTCGACGATGACTGTACATGTCGCCAGATGATAATGTCACATCATCTGGCATCCCTGTCATCGAGAGTTCGTACGTCGAACTCGAAGATGGCAAAGCAAAGATACATCTTGAATACCAACAAGAACCATCTTGGCTTTTAAGCATGTGCGGAACACGCATGCACAGTATGAACGAACTAGTCGTTATCACAATACTGGTCGTTCAACCTACGACTCGGGTTCACAACCCAATGGCGGTACCATCTAAGATGATGGGAGACGTATGGTACAAAAGTGAGGAAGCGTTGTGCTTCAGCAGATCTTCTTACAGAGACTGCACTCACAACCCGCTATTACGTAAACTCGCATTGCTGTCCAACTTTGCAGTGTTTATTTGTATATTGATAATATATACACGGCGCCTGTTTATCCCGCTGTATCACAGGATGCGGTAAAAATTCCCCTCCAGAGAGAGGGTCCAAAACTCCGCCATAAGATTCGCTCTGAAAACCTGTGTTCAGAGTTTCATCCCGTTCCAACTGCTCTGACGGAAAATACGGAGCGGCCAAGTGGCCATGACGCTCCACCTCTCCCTCTTCACAACTGTCAGAGTCATCGTAATACCCAAGGGGGTACTGCGATTCATCTTCATCACTACTTTCCCGCTCCTCAAAATGCTGGTCCCCAGAGCCCATATAGGGAGGCGTCACAAGAGGGGGCGCATGAACGTAATGAACTTCTGTCTGTGCGCACAGGAGGGGCCTGTGGCACAATGTCTCTTGCCCTAGCAATACTAGGCAAGGGGGTCTCGTGGTCGAAATCTGAGTTGAAACTGACTTTGTGGAAAGAATTGCGGGCGCATCCCCAACGCCTGTCTCACACAGCGAAACAGCAGAACTCGCGAAATCATCGGAACCAGCACCACCAACCCGTGTGCTCTCTGAAACAATAATCTCCAAAATAATCGGCGGATCTGCGGTCAAAATCTGCGGAGAAATCTGCGGCGTACGAAAATGCGAAACAGTTGTGTGCAAAGAAGAGCACAGTGAAATAAGCTGAGACCGCTTGAGAGAAAGAACTCTCTCAAAACCAGAGTCAATAGATGCCAAAAGAGCTGTAAGCTCCTCACTCGAAGAAATCTGCAGCGAATCCATCAAAGAAAACGAGATCCCGAAATGAAATAACGTAACAAAAAATCGTAGGAGTCCACCCCGTCGTAGATACTCTCGGACACTTGCGGCGGAGAACCAAGCTATACACTTGAACAAAGAATCCCCTAAATTTCCCTAAAGTTTCCCTAAAGTTTCCCTAAAGTTTTACTAAAATCTCCTAAATATGACATTATGACACATACTTAAGTATAAACCTTACTGTATGTAAACATTGGGTCCTCCTAAAGCTGGGTAAATAGTGATTGGACAAGGTAAATATATATATCCGTATAAATCAAGTTTTAGGGAAATGACATAATATAAAACCGCTGTCATATTTAGGAAATCTGAGGCATACTGCTTTGTTATTGGCTAGATATTTAGGAAACCATAGGCACATTGCACTGCTATTGGCTAGATATTTAGGAAAACCTAATATACTGCTATTTTATTGGTCCAATATTTAGGAAACCATAGGAACGGTGCACTGCTATTGGCTAGATATTTAGGAAAACCTAATATACTGCAATTTTACTGGTCCAATATTTAGGAAACCATAGGAACGGTGCACTGCTATTGGCTAGATATCTAGGAATCCCTAATTTGCAGCTATTTCATTGGTCCAGTATTTAGGAAACCATAGGCACGGTGCACTGCTATTGGCTAGATATATAGGAAACCCTAATTTGCAGCTCTGCCATTGGTGCATACTGTATGAGAAAGTCCTTCACTGGCTCCACACACGTGCTCCTCTACATTTGCTACTAAGGCTATTGGGCAATACTTCAGAGAAGGTTTGCTCAACTTACTGGACGATGTTGGAAGCTGGCTGCGCTGGGTATGATAAGGTGAATCCGGTGGTCCCATTAGTAACTGCCTGTGCGTATTTGATGATACAGGTGCATGACGTGGTAGTGCTGACTGCCAGGGCGATCAAGAAACATGGCTTTCGTGAGGATGGCGGCACATGGAACGATGAGCTCTACACCGTTCTGTTTGTCCACCACCGTTACCCCTTGCTTTGCGTAGTACTCGTCTTCGACTTCTCTGTATGCAACGACCCGTGCTAGGCGACACACCACCCGCTGTGTTGCAGAGTTTCTCACAAGGTAGTATGCAAGAATTTGTGCGTAAGGGTAGCCTGCTGGCAGACCTAGCTCGCCAAACCCACTGACGGTACCAGAGAGAGACACGTGGTAGGAGATTCGCTTGGTGGTTCGCATGTATTGGGAAGAAAACATCACCTCCTTGTCTAGGGACATCCTGAGGTAGACCATGATTTCATAATCCCCAGGCATTACATTCGTGTAAGTTGACACCAGACCATCAAGTTGCAGGCGAAGGTTGCATGAAAGAGTTGTGGGAGATAGGTGCCTCCCTGCGCCCAGAAAATAGCAGGGCGCATCCTCATCTTCTGCCGCGGGATCCGTTGCACGGCTGACAGCGATCTTGCCAAATAACTTTGCCGCCAAGACATCCAACTTGCGCAAGTTTGGATATCTGTAACAGTAGTCATCTAGGGCATCGTCCTCACATATAGAATTCACGAGAGCTTCCACAGGTCGGTTTTTCACGTGCGTGTCCTTTGCCACACCCTTTAGACGCTGGATGGCACGCTCCACCCACATCTCCATGGCGGCACCAACCTCACCCAAATAGTGTTCTTGCCGAAACAGGTACACCACTGCCAGCCTCAAGTTGTATGTCAGCAGCTTCATTATACGTGTGTTTTCCAGGATATTTGCGTGCTCCCGGAGGTGTTCGCGTGCTGCGACTCTAGCTGCTTCCACGTCCGCAGTAGTCCACCCAGTGTGCGTGCCCGAAGCTCGCACATAGTGCAGCACGGCTCGGCGAAGGTGCTGCCAGGCATCCTCCATCGCCATATTCCATTTTGCGAGTTGATCACCGATCACCAATGGGCTGAAGTAGACGACCCAGTTCAGGACATCCTCCATTGTGTACATGCCTGTCACTCAGGATCAAACTAGGTGCTTTAGTATAAGACATTCTACGCATAGGTCTCCTAACGCCTCTCATAGCAAGCTCAACAACGGAAACTGCATCAAGAAGTGGCACACGTCCCTGCTCTGCCTACTTCGTACACTCACCGAAATACTGCACTATATCGTTGTACTTGCGTATGACGTCGTGCGGAGGTTTCACGAGCTTCGCCCGAGCTTGCATTTCGTCCTGAATCGTCTTAGGCAAAGTTAAGGTTGAGTCGGGTACCCCTGTCACTTTGCCCATCAGCAGCTTCCAAAATCTCTTCACCACCCCGTATAAGACGCAGTGGCCGAAGGGGACGGCGTAACCATGCATGGGGTCGAAGTATGGGATTCGCTCGAGCGCGCCACGCCCGTGCCGTCCAGTAGATTGCGGGGATTCCCCTCCATGAATGGTTCTCGAAACCAACGCTGCATGCCCCTCTTTAGAAAGCATGAGCAGCTGTTCATCGGCATATACCTCAGGTTTTCCCTGCACTGTTGTCATTTGTAGTTTGACCGGCTTGGCATACCCCTTGAAATACATTCCCTTCCCGCCGGGGCCGCTCGTCCCTTCGAAAAGGCTGTACGCATCCGCCCGGTAGCTGCCGACTCCCATGAACTGCCCCATTGTGATCCGCATCACCGAATCCGCATGCACCATTCCTAAGAATACTTTCAACGTGTAAGTCCTTTTGAGGAAACTGTCGTACACGTCAAATCCCGTCGCAAGGCGTTGCATATCCCTTTCAAATTGCCCCCATATCACAAGAGGGTTCTTCTCCTTCTGCCGAGGGCCGCGTGTGATCCACAGATTCCGATGCCACTTGTCACGTTGCCGAGCCTGCAAGCATCCAGTTTGGGTTTGCTTACACATACATGCGATGAACATGATTGCTAATGCACTGTTCCACACATGAATCATGGAATCTACTCGCACACATGAATCCATCCTGTGGTTCTGTGTGTGTGTGTGTGCGTCTCACTGTATTGCCTACATTCAAGCTTTGTCACCCCATAGGCCAACCAACGCGTCACTGCATCGACATTCTGATTGGGCGTACCGTGATATGCAGATCATCGCACTTAAGCACACCAACGCCCATGGAGTATGACCTGCTCGCAATAAAAACATTTCTCACTATATTTACACAAAGGAACAGTGAAATCAGTACACTACAGCAACTGTGCCGGCCGATGTCGCACCCGATGTCAGAGACCCATAATTGGGCGTCGTCCGCCCCGGGCGAGATTACCATCGAGCGGTGCTCCGCGTACTCCACACCTGGATCCCCCCCCTGCGGAGGAGGATCTTCAGCTGTAAACGATGACGGCGATAGCAAGGCACCTCCTGTGACGTGATCAATGTGTTTGGCCAGCGCTGCCGTCCAGAAGTCACGTCCAGTGCGGGCATCCCGCCGGGCCCGTAGCTTGCAGAACTCCGGGTCACGCATCCAACGTCGTATAGTGCGCTCCGGTGCAAAGTAATAATACCAATCCCGTGGACGGATCTCCTCTCCATGCACGGTGCGTATCACCTCGAACCGTTTCTCCTTGCACGTACGCAGCGCGCCACCCTCAGAGTCCTTTTCTAGTACGGTGTCACAGGTTTGGTTCTTGTCCCAAGAGCTTGGATCCTCGCCTGGGGGATAATGTCGGCACCAATTCACGCATACATGCACCGCGTGGTCCATGTGCGACCTGGTGTTCAAAAACTTCCTCATTCTATACAGACTTCGAGGAAGATTGCACTTTCCGGGTCCCCCCATAAGCATGATCATGACCGTCAAAAACCTATCAAATGATGGCCTCGACCAATTCAGCGCCCTTCGCAGCTCCATAAAGTAGCAGACCGCCTCACCCACTGTCAAGCAGTCGGCCTCCGTATCCCCCACAAATAAGGGGTCACCGGCCGCCGCGTTGAAGTTAAGCTCCGTTTTTTCAGGCAGCAATGCCTCCAGCTCCCAGGCGGCATCGCTCCACAGATCTTCTTCCTGGCAGTTGTGTTCTTGGAATATCTACATCCAATGGCAAGTGAACACCAAATGGTCGTCAGTATCAGGAAGCGAGTAGTCTTAAACTAACAGCGTGGCACATCGATCGGTGGCCATGGGGGCCTGGCAACTACCTGCTGGAATATACTTGTGACCTCGTCCTCTGGATCCGGGGCGTCCTCAGCTGCATCTAGCAGTTTCTGCACACTTATTCCATGGTCCTCCTCGTCCGACTCCTCCTCAAGGTTGTCCATTAGACAAATTCGGCCTTTCGCCAGCTCCTCGTCGAAGAAGACCTCCACGTTAGGAGGGAGTCCATGTACTTCACAATCGCTGTTTGCTGACGGGTTAGCTTCCCCAAAAGCATTGCTGGTAACACCATTCCCCAAAAGCATTGGCTGCAAGATCACACGATACCGATTGTCTATGGTCCCCCCATGTTCCGTTAGCCAGGATTTAATCACCGCCAGCACTTCTTTTTCGCCAGCCGGTATAGGGCCTCGACATTCTGCAGGTAGTTCACGCACCGCACGCATTGTGCTTCGTATGCTGGTGTGAGCTTCTTGGCTCCGCTGCACAATCAGCATGAGCTCGTCCTCCGTGAACATCACCGATGCCCAGCACTCCTGTTTTCCTGCGCAGATGCCACACCTCAACATGGTTCCATGATACATTAGGTACATCCTGGTGCAGAATGCACTCCTGGTCCACCCCGTTGGTGTGCCCCGGCGACCCCTGGTGCTGATGCAGTAACCGTGGCGTGAGTTTGTGGGCTCCATCGAGCCACGAGCAACGGATGTGACATTCAGGCGACTCTCGAACTGTTTGCCTGTATTTGCAATCAATGTGCCCCGCTCCATTAGAGCACTGTCAGCACTTACTATTTCACAATTCCAGTTAATATATTAAAAAAAGGCAGGAAGGTCCAAACGTTGTCCTTACTATTCACAAACAAAAACTTGAGTCTACAGGTTCCCACTTCTGCTGAAGGCAGGCTCCTTCCCCACGGATTGGTAAGCACTTTGCGGTGTATTCATTCTGCCCTGGCATAACTATGATTGCCTGCTACTTCTTACGTACAGCAGGCAGCATATGAGGAAGGCACGGCGTCAAGGTGCGTCCAATATAAACTACTGCCAACTGTTCACACTGCTCCAGGCCAGACGCCTTCCTTATCTTTCCGCACAGGGCTATGGCGTCCAAAATTGCCGCGTGCGCAGCGCTGGAATCCGGTCCATGCCGAAGTGACCACGGCACTCTGCCGCGGTCAACACGCCGCGTTCCAAACCAGCCTCGTCCCTCCACGCAACCTCGTAGTTCCGTTTCACCGAGATAGCAGGAACGACTTTCATTTGCATGCCAACCAGCTCCTCGAACGTCCAAGACTCAACCTTAAAGTCGCCGTGGAAAATACTGTAGTCGAACCTTGCCAGTGGCTCCACCCTGCCATCTTCATCTCCGTCGTCCGCCGCTACTAGGTGGCATCGCATTATCTCAGGAAATCCCATCCTGCGCCATTGTGCTGCTGCGCCGATGGTCTCGTGTTCAATCACCGTTTTCCCCACGTGGAGATCAACCTCTCGCTCGGTACCGTGCATATCGTTCACCACCGCCCCGAAATAGTCACCAAACGTGGCATGCGAATCGGTCTCGAAAGCTTCGATTGCCTCATCGGTGTGCACTTTTACCATACACTTACGTTTTGCCGTCGCGGTCATCGACATTCTCTTCGTGAGTAGCCCCCTTCCGGTTCGGATCACCTTGCACATGTCATCCTCGTCGTCATCGGCATCCTCCGCCATGCTTTGCACCGTTCGAGCTGCACGATTGGGGCGCGGTGCAACAGATGCTGTCGCTTTCTGCGTGTTCGCCTGAGACACACTCAATTTGAAAGCAGCTTTCAGACTCGGACACTTCTTGGCGCGTTTTCGCAGGTCCTTAGTCCACTGCTCCCGCAACTCCCCCAGAGCCTCCTGCTGCCATCCTTCCGTTCCATTTTGCGTTCCAAGTAGTTTATACCCGGGCATCGGTACCACCTCGAAGACGGCCTGGGCTGTCATGGGAACTCGTTTCCGAGTCTCCCGCGCTACGCGCTGCACGTGCTCAATCAATACCTTTTCATCCAACTGTTGAACTTGCGTGACTAGCACCTGCTTTTCCCGCATCAAGTCCTCGTATGCTGTTGGAACCATACCGAATGCTACGCTCAGCCTGCGCTTGTTGCCTGACACCGCAATAAGCAAACCCGCCCCCAGCGCTTCCTCAACGCTCCGTCGGCGATGCAGGTACATTTGCAGGTATGCATCCATGTATGTGTACATGCCAAGGGCACACATGGATAGGGCACCTACCAGCAATCTTCATCAGCCTCTGCTCTTCATATTCCGTCACCTCCGGTGCCCTTGCTTTCGGTCGCGGCACGGTTGCCTTTAGTGGCACTCCTGGTTCCGAGCGCGCTCCTGGGCTCCCCCGATGCGGTGCCCTGGCATCCTTTGGTGCTGGTGCAGTAACCGTGGCGGCAGTTCGTGGGCTCCGTCGAGGCACAGTAGCCGGTTGTGGCGCTCCTGCAGTGGCTGGGCTCCCCCGTTGCGGAGTCCTGGCCACCTCTGGTGCTGCGGGTATACTAACCGTGGCGTGATTTCGTGGGCTCCGCCGAGGCACGGTTGCCGTTAGTGGCGCTCCTGCTGCGGGGCGTACGCCTGGGCTCCCCCTTTGCGGAGTCCTGGCCACCTCTGGTCCTGCGGGTATACTAACCGTGGCGTGATTTCGTGGGCTCCGCCGAGGCTCGGTTGCCGTTAGTGGCGCTCCTGCTGCGGGGCGTACGCCTGGGCTCGCCTGTGGTGGTGTCCCAACAACCTCTGTTGCACATGCAGTAAGGGAAATCACCAAGTCCGGGCGTTTTTTCTGGGATTCTTTGTTGAATGCGTTCACCGCCTGGATGTCACGGTTTTGACGCATTTCGATTGTGGTGCCCTTTGGGCCCAGATTACGCCGGTTGTTCAGACGTCGAATGATCTTCGTTTTTGCAGTGGCTTCATCCAGCTCGGGATGCAGCTCTCGCAGCGTTTTCACGCACATGTCGAAACGCTCTTGGGCCGCGGCGTTGTTTGCCCAATACTTACTCGTGGTTTTGTCCACAATCTGCTTAGCCTCCACGTCGTATGCCACGGGGCATTTCCGTATAACACTTTCAACTTTCATATGTGGACCACCTCCCTTTCTCACACGGTTTTTTCCTGATTCGAGCACCAGTGCGTGAACATCAGGGTATTCGTAAGATCATCAGGGGATCATTGGGAGTGAGAAGAGGGGGCTTCTTCACAGGTTGTGCACAACATGGGGCCAAAGGCATCGCATGAAAGCAACGGGTACCTTTTACTGCATTTGGTTTGGCTCCCTCCGCCGGCAGCGTACAAGACGCTGCGGAAATGTCACCGCTCTCGGTCTGCTGCGGCGGTTCCGTCTCCGCCGCGCTCGTTCGTGGAATATGGCTTGGGGCAAAGTGCACATGCCGGGTTAGGGGCACAACCCCAGGTCGATGCCCATAATCCATTGTACCCTGCGAGGCCCCATCACGTGCCCAAAAATTTACATACTATGTACAAATACGTAGTACGCAGGCCGTATCATATAACATGTCGAAATGTTCGTGTTAACTATTTCTAATTATGCTATATATTTCTAATAATAATTAGTAGAAATGTATACTATTTGTAAACACGTAGTACGCAGGCCATATCATATGGCAAAACACCAGGTTTGGGATACTTCTGATGGGATGAACATGATCGACGTGAGCGTGAGTGATGATCGAAGGGAAATTGTCGCGTGTCTTGCAAACAAGCTATAAATTCAAATAGCAGGGGTGGACCCTAAAGAACACAAATTTTTAGCCGATGCGCAGCGATGCCAAGACTCATGAAACGAAAACGAATCGTGAACGGAAAACTGTCATCGCAAACGAATCGTCATCGGTAATCCGGTATGCACGCTTGCATGATGACTTACATGGCCAACACGATCAATTACGGCCTAATGGAGATCTTGATCGATTGTGCTAGTATAATATGTATCTATATACACATTGCTAATATAATATGTAAATATATTTGTTGTAACTAAAATATAATAACTATACCGAGATGTTCTTAATGAAGTCGGCAGAATCTAACACCACTGCACACCGATGCAGGAGATCCATGTGTCCGTCTAGCGTGGCAGCCAAGTTACTCGGCTCAATGTTGTGCAGGGTCCTATATGACACACATGCGTCTTCCACGATGATAACACTGTATCCCAATTGCACCGCCGCAAGGGTCGTGTGCAGCACACACTGTGAGACATACGCCCCCATGATAACAATTGCTGATGGTGTTGGGTGTTGAGAAGACACCGCATCTCGCACGTTTCTATAGCAGGACTCGTGAGACATGGATATGTTTTCCGAGTCGAACGCATTCATGTTCCCACACAGAAAGGCGTGGTTCCGTAGTTCGTCAGCTGAATGTGGCCCAAGGTCTGTCAGAAAATCGTCGGACTCTGGCGGAGTTCCGGTGTGAGCGACACCGGCTGAAGAGGTCAAGTATCCTCTTCCATCATCAAAAAATGCATCTGTGGCGGCCTGCGTTTGCCATGGCCGATACCACTGTGTCCAATTGATAGGGATGTTGGCATGGCGACAGGCAGTCAAAACTTTCTGAATCGTTTGTCGGTGTTCTGGTTTGAAGTCCGCGCCATGCGCAGCCTGAGCATCCAGGACGAGCACTGACAGGCAACGGGGATCTGCGTTGCCACTGCTGGAAGAAACGCCCTGGATATGCAACATTTGATACCCGGGGTGCTGGTGTGGAACCGGACGTGACCCGCATTTGGGAGTACGGCCACGCGATAGATCGCAGTCCTTTACGGCATACACAGTTCCACGGTGGTGGCGCAACGGAAATGACAGTACTGGAAAGAGCCAGACCCGCTTGGCTGGAACCACGAACCATGCGTAGAAGTGATGCGGGGCGCTGAAATCGTCCCTTCTAGAATCGACTTCTAACACGGATACCAGGCTGTGACCGGCGAAAGCCTCATCCAGCACCCGCTGTTGGTGGTGATCATGCTTGCGGAGGTGGGTGTCGTTATCAATGAGGAACTGCATTGCAGCCTCTTTCGAAGGACGGTCCCCGGGCAGGCCCTCCTTGGCGGTCTTCGCCTGCCACAGTGCTTCCAGTAGGCAGATTGTCCGGACGGTGTTCAAGTCTAGGACATGCAGACCCTCCGGAATGCCCGGACAGACAAACCCGACATGGTATCGGAAGGTAGGCATCAGCTTTCGGTAGACCACCTTCCCCTTGAGCGCGGCAAGGCTGTCATCAGGGCAGACCCAATCAGGTTGAGCCGGGATGAACGAGCTTCGCACGACATTCACCTGACCAGCAGAACCCAAGTTGTGTAACCAGTAAGGTTATCGGCTATGGGTTATCTGTACCAAATACGAGAACACGCACCACGCAGAACATTGCACAGAGTGACTATGACCACACTTTAATCAACAGTTGCTCACAACACGGGCATTACCACAACCAAGACTTTCGGCCAGACGGTAATATATTGTATACAGGGACACTTATTATTACAAACTACCGCGCTACACACACTGATTATTATTTACAGAGGGTTAAAATGTCCAGGGACTAAACGCTCGTGGGGATCGACTCCTTTCCCCACAGAACACTTTTGTATCCGAGAGGCGCTGAACGTTGAGTGTAACTTGGAGGCAGCCGGTCTTTTTGCAGGATTGAAGTCGAAACACGAATTCACGAGCATGGTGAGCTGTTTGGAAACTGTACTATCTTCTTTCCAAGGCGAAAATTTTCTGTTGTTGTCAAGCTGGCTGTTAGCCAACTGCAGCATGTCCTTCCAGGAAAGGCGACTGGCCATGAGTATTTGCATAGCGAGCCCGCCACACGCCCAGATGTCGCTGTGAGTGGTTTTGTTTGCAAATGATGACTCTGGAGCTGTATGAGAGGGCTGCCATGTTGCGGAAGGCAAGCTTACTGGGGGAAGCGGTGCCATTGAATCGGTGCGGTGGAAACGGGCCAACCCAAAGTCTATGAGTTTGAGACTGTGTCCACCAACATCGGGCAGATTTTCTTGCACAAGCACGTTGTTACCTTTCAGGTCCCCGTGCACGATTCCCGCGGCATGGAGGTCTGAAATGCCGCGAAACAAATCGATGACCAGATGGCGCATCGCCTGGATTGGTATGCCTGATCCGCGGGAAGTAAGGAAATCGGCGAGGGTCTCCCCGCCATATTTCATGACGAGGAACGCGGAGTGATCAGGACAAATTTGGGCTCCGTATCCTAAACAGGGAACGACGGTTGTGGGAGCCGCGAAATGGGCCACGGTGTTCATATACAACTCCACCGCACAGTGCCGCAGGCGACGGTGGAGGGCAGGGTCGGTGAAGTCCTTCGTTCAGAACGGCCCTCTCGGTTTTGTCAAGGGTGCAGTGTAGAAGGACGCTTCCGTAGGAGCCTTGTCCTGTAGCTTGGCTGTCCTGAGGAGCGCGGTACGTGACTACTTGCTGGCGTGAGACTCTTGGCACTCCACACTGTTTAGCAATTTTGTCAAGATTGCTGAGGCATGCATCCGGATCTCCACTCAGAAACCGTTTTGAAAGGGATTCCACCGATAGGTCGTGATGGAAACCAGGAAACTGCAGAGGTGTGTTGAGGTGGTGGTGGGGTGCGGCATGAATATCTTGCGCTGCCGCCTGGGAAAGCATCGCCTTTCGCTGGCGGTGTGCAGATCGGCGCCTAGCTGATCTTGAGGAATTTGGATTTGCTTGTGGGTTTGGGTGTGCAAGCTACGGCACAGAGAACACCAAATATACGGTGAGAAACAGTCGGACAACGGACCCCCGGACGGAAGAGGGGGTGATGGGCAAGCATGAGGAATGAGACGCAGCTATGAGGGGATGAGGGGAAATGATTGACGAGCCAGAAGACATGCCTGTGGGTAACACACGCAAGTACGAGAACACGCACCACGCAGAACATTGCACAGAGTGACTATGACCACACTTTAATCAACAGTTGCTCACAACACGGGCATTACCACAACCAAGACTTTCGGCCAGACGGTAATATATTGTATACAGGGACACTTATTATTACAAACTACCGCGCTACACACACTGATTATTATTTACAGAGGTTTACGGTCCTTCTCAAGCTTGTTCCGAAGCATGTACGCAAACTTCTTAACAACCCCGCCGCACAACAACGCGTGCATGAATTCCTGCATACCAGCCAATAGCACGCAACTCGTGTGTTCGCAACCCATGATGAAGGGTGGGGAGAGCGACGAGCCAGAAGACATGCCTGTGGGTAACACACGCAAGCATTGGCTGCAAGTCGGATGAATGAATGTCCACCGCACCCATGATGAAGGGTGGGGAGAGCGACGAGCCAGAAGACATGCCTGTGGGTAACACACGCAAGCATTGGCTGCAAGTCGGATGAATGAATGTCCACCGCACCCATGATGAAGGGTGGGGAGAGCGACGAGCCAGAAGACATGCCTGTGGGTAACACACGCAAGCATTGGCTGCAAGTCGGATGAATGAATGTCCACCACACCACAGACCACCGGAACCTATCTATCCACCCTCCAGTCCCCTCTTCCACTCGTTGCCCGTCCCGCCCGGGAGCTTTCTGCACCAGTATGGCGCGAACCAAGGGGTGCAGAATTGGCTCAAACCTGTGGGCACCACCGGAACCTATCTATCCACCCTCTAGTCCCCTCTTCCACTCGTTGCCCGTCCCGCCCGGGAGCTTTCTGCACCAGTATGGCGCGAACCAAGGGGTGCAGAATTGGCTCAAACCTGTGGGCACCACCCAACCTTGTCCACCCCACCATATCCACCCTCTCCCTCCCACGACACTTTGTCCCGCCCGGGAGCATTCTGCACGAGTATGGCGCGAACCAAGGGGTGCAGAATTGGCTCAAACCTGTGGGCACCACCGGAACCTATCTATCCACCCTCCAGTTCCCTCTTCCACTCGTTGCCCGTCCCGCCCGGGAGCTTTCTGCACCAGTATGGCGCGAACCAAGGGGTGCAGAATTGGCTCAAACCTGTGGGCACCACCCAACCTTGTCCACCCCACCATATCCACCCTCTCCCTCCCACGACACTTTGTCCCGCCCGGGAGCATTCTGCACGAGTATGGCGCGAACCAAGGGGTGCAGAATTGGCTCAAACCTGTGGGCACCACCGGAACCTATCTATCCACCCTCCAGTTCCCTCTTCCACTCGTTGCCCGTCCCGCCCGGGAGCTTTCTGCACCAGTATGGCGCGAACCAAGGGGTGCAGAATTGGCTCAAACCTGTGGGCACCACCCAACCTTGTCCACCCCACCATATCCACCCTCTCCCTCCCACGACACTTTGTCCCGCCCATGAGCATTCTGCACGAGTATGGCGCGAACCAAGGGGTGCAGAATTGGCTCAAACCTGTGGGCACCACCCAACCTTGTCCACCCCACCATATCCACCCTCTCCCTCCCACGACACTTTGTCCCGCCCATGAGCATTCTGCACGAGTATGGCGCGAACCAAGGGGTGCAGAATTGGCTCAATCATGTGGGCACCACACAACCGTATCCACCCCACCATATCCACCCTCTCTCCCTCCCACGACACTTTGTCCCGCCCATGAGCTTTGTGCACCAGTATGAGGGGATGAGGGGAAACGAGCGACGAGCCAGAAGACATGAGAAGACATGCCTGTGGGTAACACACGCAAGCATTGGCTGCAAGTCGGATGAATGAATGTCCACCACACCACATGATGAAGGGAGGGAGTTGGGGGATGATGAAGGGAGTGAGTAAGGGGGTGATGAAGGGAGGGAGTGGGCTGAATACGACGGGAGTGAATGGGTTCATGTTGAAGGGAGTGCGTGCTGACAGCTGTGCTATAGTTTTGCACAGCTCGCAGCGCTACTCAGGTGAGGGGTGAAGTTCCGGGATGCGGCAATCGACAACCGCCCGTGTTTGAGGCAGTTATGGCTCTAGATGTGGTGCTGCGGCACACGAGGGTATCACTCCTAACTTCCTCAGCTTCCAGACCAAGCTCTTCCCGCCACAACACAGCATGCTGGGGATGGCAGATGGTGGAGAGGTGCGCTCCGCCATGCATCTTGGGTGGGCTCGGGCCTGAAAGCAAGGGGGAGGGTGGGCAAGCAAGCGAGGAATAAGAAGGCCTGGGCCCTACCGGGTCTTGGTGCGCCTGGTTCTCCGTGGACTGGGGATTCACACCCCCAGCTGCCGCAGCAGCTGCTCCGGCAGCAGCTGCTGGATTCCCAGCGGCTCCGGCAGCAGCGGGCACTGTCACCGCTGTACGACTCGCCTGCGAATCACACATAGGGTACATGGGTGCATAGGGTACATGGGAGGGTTGTACACTAGCGATGATGGATGACAACAAATCCGGTGATGGATGCTGTGAGGGTAGCCAGCAAATAGCGACGGTGATGGATGCTGTGAGGTTAGCCAGCAAATAGCGACAGTGATGGATGCTGTGAGGTTAGCCAGCAAATAGCGACGGCGATGGATGCTGTGAGGTTAGCCAGCAAATAGGACCGCCCGTGTTTGAGGCAGTTATGGCTCTAGATGTGGTGCTGCGGCACACGAGGGGTATCACTCCTAACTTCCTCAGCTTCCAGACCAAGCTCTTCCCGCCACAACACAGCATGCTGGGGATGGCAGATGGTGGAGAGGTGCGCTCCGCCATGCATCTTGGGTGGGCTCGGGCCTGAAAGCAAGGGGGAGGGTGGGCAAGCAAGCGAGGAATAAGAAGGCCTGGGCCCTACCGGGTCTTGGTGCGCCTGGTTCTCCGTGGACTGGGGATTCACACCCCCAGCTGCCGCAGCAGCTGCTCCGGCAGCAGCTGCTGGATTCCCAGCGGCTCCGGCAGCAGCGGGCACTGTCACCGCTGTACGACTCGCCTGCGAATCACACATAGGGTACATGGGTGCATAGGGTACATGGGAGGGTTGTACACTAGCGATGATGGATGACAACAAATCCGGTGATGGATGCTGTGAGGGTAGCCAGCAAATAGCGACGGTGATGGATGCTGTGAGGTTAGCCAGCAAATAGTGACGGTGATGGATGCTGTGAGGTTAGCCAGGAAATAGTGATGGTGATAGATGCCGTGAGGTTAGCCAGCAAATAGTGACGG
>LGRX02009869.1:0-53868 GCA_001247695.2 Cymbomonas tetramitiformis | reverse complement strand
CTTCACAAAGTGGAATACTTTTTTAAGGTTTGTTACACCACAATATCTTAATTTATTTATTTTCGTCATGTTCGGCGTACCCTAGATCCCCAAGCTTAACTGCTTATTTGCCGCACGGCACGAGGTACCTTATCGGGTATGGGGACGAGTCGACGCGAGCGGTTGAAGGTGACCTGTGATATCGATTATTATGACCAAAAATATTTGTCAGCTCATTCTTTGGCAATCGTATTTGCGATAGCATGCATTGCACCGATAAATATGCCTTCGTTCAATAGATCGATGGGTGGGAGTCATCACGCATGTCCGCGCGCATTTTTTCGAGGCGAAATCTAAAATTTGACATTGTTTTATGATGAGAAGTCTTGATGATGAAGTATGATAACTTGTGAGGTATGGGACCGACCCATGATAAAATAAGTGCTTTGAAGGGTCTATGTTAATGCCCTAATGAAACATCGACCAAATATGCAATGTTCATGTGCATAACCATGCATGCAAATCGATGTACCCAAGCGATGTACCCAAGAATTTAGAACTTGAGAATTTCGTATTTTCTGGAAAATCACCTAGGCAACCGCCCCCCAAAACCCATGTCTATGACACGAATACCGCCAATCATATGGTTCATACCCAAGATTGGTGTGTTATTGACAACCTATATCGGCCATATGGACACTTGAAATGTTTCGAGCTCGCCATGGCGTGCGGAACAACGAGTGGCTTGGGTACATCGTGATGTACCCAAGACCGGGTAGTGGGCCATAGGGGCTAATGGTGGAGCGGGGAGTGGAAGAGGTGTATGGAAGGGCAGGGGAGTGGATGGTTGTGCGGCCACCACGCTCATGCTTCGGTACCAATCGGAGTTGCTGACTTCCGACCACGCGGCGAGCCCGTCCTGGTCGAAGTTCTGCATCTCCGACTCCCGCGCAGTAGCAGGGATCCACTCCCACACTGGCTGCCCCATGCTCGTAGACCGCACATTGGCTGCGGCTGGGTCCCCCATTGCCATATCCATGACCTCGCGGTCGACCATGAGGACCCAGGTCTCCACACGAGGGTTGGTAAGTGGTAGGGGTGCATGGTGTAGGCGGCCTCCCATGCGCGCATATGCAGTCAGCGGCGCTCCCAGCAGGTGCATGATCCTGAACAGGATGGCGTCGCCCTGCACCCCAGCCCGGCGGCGTTCATCCCATGGCAGGGAGACGGTTGCCGCGCCTCGCACCCCCGCTGACTGGTGTACCCACAATGACCCACCGTCATGGGTGACGAAGAGAGCCCGCACCTCTGGGTACTGAGGGTAGGAGGGCTCTGGTCCTTGCGCGGGGTCGTCAGGGGGATTTTGAGGTGGATCACTGGGGGGGCCTGGTGGCGAGTCGCTTGAACTGGGGTCTCTGGGCTCCGAGTCAGGGTTGCCATCGCCGTGCACTACCGTCTCCATCGACTGCCGCCGGCGGGCCACCATCATGTTGAGGGGATTTGGCCGACCCTGAGTGGGAGGTTCGGCGGGAGCGATTTCAGCGACAATCTGAGACACTGGGGGGGTTACGCTGTCAGCGGCGTCCGCCTCGAGTGGATGGTCCGCCGTCAGGCCCCCCTGTACACTGCTCTGAGGGTCGCCTGGTGGAGAGGCTCCTGCAGATGTCGTCGCGCCAGGCAGGGCGAGACCTCTCGAGAGCACCGCGGAGATGTCCAGGGCCTGTACTGCCGCCAGGACTTCCCTGCGAATGTGCTCGCTTCGGCTGCTCGCGTCCGAGTCAGAACCGGACCTGTGGGCGGCCCTCCGCCTGCGCTCAGCCCGTGCCTGCGTGCTTCGGCTGCCTCTGGACCCCGTGCTGGTGCGGCTGACGTCCGTGCCGGAGTCGGGGTCGGAGTGATCAGGTGCATGGCTTAGACCTGGGAGGTGCCTACCATGTGTCGCAGGGCCCGAGGATACTCTTCGGGAACGCCGGCGCCGGCGGGTCTCTGAGGTTGCTGCCACCGCGGGGAGGTGACGCACCAAGAGCTGGGTCCCGCCCGAGACGCTCTGCTGAGCTCCGCTGTCAAGGGGTACCTGCAGAGGGTCTGGCAGGGCTGCGGCGCCGATACTGATGAAGTGCTGCAGCGATGAGAGATCCGCACCAGAGTCATGAAGTGCGGAGGTAGCTGGTACCAGCTGATGGGGCTGCTGTGGTCGATGCTGTGGCTGTTGTTGCGGCTGCGGCTGCTGTTGCTGCTGCTGCTGCTGCTGCTGTTGCTGCTGTAACTGCTGTTGCTGGAACTGCTGCTGCTGTAACTGCTGCTGCATCGGTTCCAGTGGCTGCTGCTGAAGCCACTGCTGTTGTTGCTGCTGGTACGCGAGCCACTGCTGCTGTTGCTGCAGCTGTTGTTGGAATGGTGTGGGATATGAGCCCATGGGGTGGTGGGTTCCCAGTGTGAACGGCACTGGTGACACTCCCCCAGCGAGGGGCGCTGATTGGGGCAGTACCCAATTGACGCCGTTCCATACAGCCTGTGCGGGGGTGCCATCCGGCATGGTATATGGGCGGGGCACCGCAGTGTAGGGCATGGTGGTGCCTGGATGTGGAAGGGGGTGAGCGGAAGCGTATGCGGTGGGAGATGGGAAGGTGATGGGGGAGAACAGTGGGTGGTGTAACGGCTCTGCGCTGACACCCATGCTGGGAAAGGATTCTGATGTCTGCTGTGACATTCTGACTGCTGAGCTGGTTGAGTTCACAGACTGGGTGTGGCAATAGCCACAGGTGAGCAAAAGTAGTGAGTGCTCGCCTTTTTATTTAGTCAGACTCGTCCTCGTCGATGTCACTCTCTGGGGGCGAAGGAGGAGGAGAAGGAGCGGGGCTTCCGGGTGGAGATGGGGGAACGCCTTCGATCACGTGTATTAGGAATGCACCAGGGGGCGCGGGAAAGACTGCTAGGTCTTGAGTGTGCGGGTAGTGGAAGTGGTAGTTCCCCTGGTGGTGCCACACGTAGTCGTGAGCCGCTGGTGGGATCGCCAGTGTGACTCTGTCCAGGCGTTCAGTCGCTGTTCTCCTCTTCGTCGTCAGATGAAGAAGGGGAAGGGGGGCCGCTCTGCCAGAAAGCGCCTGCTGGTGGGTAGGTAGGGTCTGGAGGGAATACCCACTTAATAGGTCCTTGCTTCCACCACGCTCTTCTGTATTGGACCTGACACCAAATGTGCCAGGGGCACTACGACAGATGCTCGGAAATATGTTTTTGATTGAACGTGCAAAGGTACACAATTCGGATTTTATAATATACTGGATCAGGGCCAGATTGAGGTACAAACGATAATTCGGTTCCGAGTTCTGAAGGCTAAACACTTCTCAAGTGCTCCACTTATTCACTCGTCACTCAGGTTGCAGGGTCAACCACTCGAGAGCCGATGTCACACTTCGGCTCAACGTTCAATTCCCGATCCGATCTCATTTCTAATTCCGATTCTTCATTCTCGATTCAGATGTTATATCGACAGACTGACACGATGACTGCCCCACAGTACTGTCATACTACTGTACTGTCATACTGTCATACTGTCATAGCCCCGACATCTGATATTCGATTTCATTGTCTTTTCAACCCCGATGCGAATCTGACCATTCTTCGAGGGTCTGACTGAGTGCCACGATGACACCCCCCACAGTACTGTCATACTACTATAGTGTCATAGTGTCATACTGTCATAGTGTCATAGTGTCATAGTGTCATACCCCGGACATCTGGTATTCATTCTCATCGTGATTTCAAGCCCAATTTCACTGTCATCGTGCCAATCCCAGATTACCCCCGATGACACACATATAGACGCATAGGCATATCGGCTCACGCTGTGCCTCCGGGCACAGATTGGGTGCAAGTGCACTCTCACTTGTCACTGCTTAAGCCACCGACCTGATTTCATGCGTTTCCGTTAGCCGATACGTCATTGGCTTACACTTATCAATATCCAGTTTATTAAAACCTGAGCAACCAATAACCGCGTTCCCACTTTCCCAGGATATGCATTCCGAGGATATCCCAGTACGAAGTGCATGTGCCATGCCAACGCTCGATCGCAAGGTTCCTTGCAGGAAGTGTGCTTAGGTCCACCTGGTCGGTCACCTAACAAGTTTTCTTTGAGGATCGTGATGATGCGCAGGTCATTGGTGGCGAAAGCTTGTGAGCATTGTGAGCAACGTCTCTTCACTTTGAAACAAGTCGGCGTCTGTTGCGTGCTCGGCGAAAGATGTGACATTGAGTACGGGGGGTTGATTTCCCCATATAGGAGTGCTGCACAGTACATCGTTTCCAGCGGGGGGCACTCTACCACATTCCCAATGATGACAGACAGTGATCATATGATTGTTAGTGAAGCCCATGACCTTGAATTTAGTTTCTGAAGTACGGGTGGCTTCGGGGATGCGAACCGTTGCAAGGTCGCCCAGACGGATATGTAACTCTCGAACCTTTCCCTTACCGTCGTCAGTGTTTTTGGCACTGTGCGTAATGAGGGTGGGGAGACGGTGATTCTACTAGAGAAAATGCTCATAAATTGGAGGAAAGGGTTCAGGGGTGTCGGAATTTGATGAGGGTTCTAGCCCCCCGGTAAGCAACTGTGCAGCAGTCGAACCCTTGGTACACAAATATAAATATTTCACGGATACTCGCATACAAATATATTTTGATAGACCAAGTTCTCACAATATCGGTCCAACCGATATCGAAATTTGATTTCTAAAAACTTGCTTATACAAATTGTGTGAGGCGTTTGTCATGGGCTGTAATCACCCGGACTTGGTGATATGGGATGGCTAGGCTCTTGTTTTTAGACTGGACTTTCCGAATGATAATATTGAAGGCGGCCACAGCCGTCATGCGACATATCAGATATAAGTGGACAGAAACAATATCCCCACGACGATTGTGACCAACAACGCACATTCCTAGACACTCCAATGGTATAAACATCGTGAGATGATTGCTTTTGCCATCGGAGGGAATAGGCCAAATATTCATTGTTTGTCCTTGCAGTGGTCGGTCTCAGCCAATCTGACATAGGTTAGTGATGGTGATGATGGCTGGATATCTGGCAAGGGAATGACCTCAGACTGTTGTGATCGGGTTTTATGCCAAGGAGCTGGGACCGCTCTATATTTGTATGCTGATAGCGCATCAACTCCAAACAGAACGTTGCGTTGTCATTATGAAAGCTCAAATTGCACGCCATGAACGACTACAGGCACTGCGCAATGGCGACACAAAACATCCATCTGGATTCAGGAGGCGCTGTCTAATCATTGATCTGTCTGAACCCTCACATCCACCCTATACACCCACCCATCTCATCGAAATACGCCTGATTGAGAGCTTTTGACACCCCTGCCACCTCTCGCAGTATTCGATCCCTGTCAGTTGGGCTCAGCTGATTTGCATACTTCGCAGACCAGCGGTCCGGGTGCCACCTCAGCGCCAGCTTACGATACACCCGCTTTTTGTGAAGCTGATGGTCGATTTGAGCTCCTGGCCTCCTGCAAAATCCAGATCGATCTTAACAACTTCCCAAAAGAATGGGCATATACAAGGACACTCTCCAAAAGCTTGTCGCGCCCATCATCCTCTCACACATCCAACAAAGATGGACAACGCCCATAAAGATAGGGAACAGCATACCTCACTAGATTGCAAAACATTGTGCGGGGATCTGGCGGCCACGGTACATCATCATGGCTGCATTCTCGCCACAGGGGCGCACAAAATAACATTGTCCAATCAATCAATCAACAACTCTCATACACGACGCCATCACAAAAAAAAAGGTGAATGTGGGTGCAGTGGAGTGAGAGCAGAGGCTTGCACCCCAGCTCGCGGGCATGCCGATGTAGTGAAGGGGAGGCGGGAAGGGGGGAATGCAACGGGGCCAAACAGGTAGTCATAGCCCACTCGGGCCACAGCTTTGCAGACACCTTTGCGGCGATGTGCGCCTTCCAAGGGGTGGGGGAATGGGCAATGCAACGAGCAGGCGGTGAGGAGTCTGATGCTCTAGGTACATTGAAGAAAACATGCCACCCTCATTATGTCACACAGTGACAAAGTGACTGAAAATCATGGCAGAGGCTATCTGAAGCCTCTGAAAGCCTCTGAATGCCCCATCAACAGATGAGATCTATTGTGTGAGAGCACTACCTGATAACCTGCAAAGTGTCCATCTGGAACTGCTTCCAGGCCTCCTCGTGATCCACCCACGCAGAGCTCTCGCCTAGTAGCCCGTCCACCTCGTCTTCCCAGCCGTCCTGGCCGTCGCCCTCCTCTGGAATGAAGTGGCAGGCGGAAAGGTGCGTCACTTTTATGGTTGGGGGCGCATCGCTGACGTTGATGGCAAAGGGGTCCGAGGAACCCTCAAGATACGCCTGCCACAAGTTGCGAGTCTCGTAATAGACTTGAACTCGATAGCGGGAGCTCGGAGGTAAACCCCTTGGAACCGTGGCGCGCCAGCTGCCTGTGTTCATGACAAAAGACTGCAGCAGAGTGACGAACTCTTCACTCTCGCACAACCACATCGAGACGGTGCTGCACGCTGAGCCCTTCGTCACCCACTTCACCTCGATCTGTTCACCTCCCTTGAATTGACTCCTGTAGGTGGGGCTCGTTACAGTTATCGCAGGCGCCGCAGCACCGATGTCGATGCCGAAGGAACTAGAGTAGGCGCAGATATCACTGCACACAGCCGCCGACACCTGAACCACGTAGTCGGCTCCTGGAGGCAGGCCCATCGGAAGGTGCATCGTGCAGTGCCCCGTATTCTTCACGGAGCGTCTGAGAGGAATAGCACTCGCGATGCTATGATGTATGTTGGAAGCTTTGAAGATGTCGATGTTCACGGCATCCAAGGTTCCCTCCGCCGCCCAGCGCACCTGCAGCGCCTGACCTCCTTCATACGTAGCGCCACGTGAAGGGCTCGTCACTGTGATGGCTGGCCTCATCGCTCCAACGTCGATGGCGAAGGGGTCCGAGGAGCCTCTGACACCTTGGCACACCCCGTCGGTGTACTGGACCCAAATGCAATAGCGGGAGCTCGGAGGTAAACCCCTTGGAACCGTGGTGCGCCAGCTGCCTGTGTTCATGACAAAAGACTGCAGCAGAGAGATGGGCTCTCCCCGCTCGCACAACCACATCGAGACGGTGCTGCACGCTGAGCCCTTCGTCACCCACTTCACCTCGATCTGCTCACCTCCCTTGAATCGACTCCTGTAGGTGGGGCTCGTTACAGTTATCGCAGGCGCCGCAGCACCGATGTCGATGCCGAAAGGCCTGGAGAAGGCGTAAATCTCACCGCACTCAGCCGCCGACACCTCAACCAAGTAGTCGGCTCCTGGAGGCAGGCCCATCGGAAGGTGCACCATGCAGTGCCCCGTATTCTTCACGTAGTATAGCATAAGTAAGCCCGAAAACGATCTGTGAACTCTTGCGTGAGTACGATTCACGTCAGATCTCCTTGCACTCTTAAACAGGGTTATATTCACAGCCCTGATCGACCCTTGAGTCGCCCAGCTTATCTGTATCGCCTCACCCCCCCGGAAGAGGTTCCTCCCACCACGTCCCGAGACCGTCCTGTTCAGCGCCGTCTCGTCGCTTACGCATTGCTCGGGCAGAGACGCAGGCATTTTTCCATGGGATGCAGAAGCACGTTCTGCTTTATACGCCGCCCTTCTCCTCGCCGTCTTCTCCATCAGCTCCAACTGCCAGCTCTCCCTCGCAGCTTTCTCCTCCGCTGTCTCTTCCATTTCTGTCAATAGCGGCCAGCAGGTGATATTTTCTGCATCTTCTGCCGCCAAATCCAGCGTGGAGATTTTCATCGGTTCCGACGCTTTACCCGCCGCCCTCCTCGCCCTCTTCTCCTCCAGTTCTTGTTCCCAGCTCTCCCTCGCGATCCTCTCCTCAGCCGTTTCCACTTCGCCCCTCGCCTCGGGCCAAAACCAGTGTTTGACTTTTCTTCTTGATTCGCTTACCACAGTATCCACCGTGAACGTTTTGTCTTCCTCTACTGTCTGTGCCATCGCATCCACCGGGCTCTCACTAAGAATCGTCACGGCAACCTCTGCCGGCATCTGCTGCGCCTGCTCCGAGGGTTTCGCCTCTACCTCGGACTGCTGCACTATATTCGCACCCTTTGACTCCGGTCTGATTTTCTCGATTGATTTCAAAAGCGTTGACAAAACATTGTCAGCCATCATCTGCACCGCCTTCGCCCCTGCCTGCGGAAACTTCTTCGCCTCCACTTGTGGTGCCTTGATCAACTGCCTGGCGTGGCTATAATCCGGCGCTTTGTTCTGCTCCACTCGTTTGGCTTAGTCCTCAAACAAGGGAGTCTTTCTGAGCGCTGCAAGCTCGCGCCGCCTTCCGCCGTGCTCCTCCTCGCCGTCAGTCCACGAGTCCGGAATAGAGTCTTCAAACAAGATAGAAGAACGAGGGATTCAATCCCTTACTCGCCGGCGTTCGCCGCAATCGGCGCGCGGCCGTAGTAAAATATTATATTGTCAGCCCCATACGGTCTGCGATCCATCTTCGACACTGCCGCAAACACAACGGATTGTTACATAAAGAGGATGGACGCCGTGACAACAGCTTTTGTGACGTTGATTTAAGCTTTGGTAAGGCGAAAGCAGTTTTCTAAGTTGAAAAATCATTCCTGATGCTCTTTCAAAGTCTGCCGTATTGGGCGCCTGACGTGGTGCTTCAGATTCAAGAAGGGGCATTCACAATGCGCGGTCTCCGCTTGACTTTAGAGCCTGAGTAAGAGGTCCAGTCTACTAGGAAACTATGCAAGGGAAAAAGACAGCACAATCAACGCGCAACTCCGCATCTGGGCTGAAAACACTTTTGCTAACTTACATACACACGCACCTTATCTACTCCACGAGTCTAGATGTCTGAGCGACACCCCATCCTATAGTGTTTGTTTTATATTCTGTGCTGCTAAAAACGATGCGTGCGCCTCATCTGACGGAAAGCGTTGAAAACATAGTTGAAGAGGCGGGCGCTATTGAGTGTGCCTCTGAGCAAGAACGATAAACGATGGTAAATCTCCTTTCGGTCCTTCACAAAAGAGCCAGAGGAAAGGTTTCAGGACGGGATTGGTGCTTACTTCCCCAGTTTTTTCATTTTTGAAAGATCAAAACTTCAGGTTTAATGCACAATCCCGTCCTGAAACCTCTCGTCTGTCCATCTGGCGAAAGCAACAGAACTTCCAGTCTGGCCAGATGGGAAAACGGGTGTCACAGTAGCGCAACCTTTCCAGCAACGACTGGACGAGGCGAGGTAGCGAGCGAACCGTCATCCGATCGTCAAACCTCAAACGAAAGCGTGCGCGGTCGGGTGCGGTGCGGTGCTGCGGTCGCGGTCGGGTCACGCGTGTCCCAAGACGCGACGGTTGCGGTTCTTTAGAGCTGCCCAACCTAAACTGGTCCGTTCATTTTTAACAGTGGCAATTTTCCGAATCCGACAGTCCATATACGATTCCAGAGATCAAAATACGATACATACATACATTCCTTTGTTGCTCCCCAGGAATCTCTTCGGACCTTCCGATGTTCCCGATCTAAAAACATTGGACGGCTCATCTTTAGTTGGGCAGGATGGGCAGTTGGGCACCCCTGTGACGGTTCTTCGAACTGGCGCGCGATCGTAAAATGAGCTGAAAACGTCAAAACGATTTCAGTGCGGTCATCGTCATGTCCTCACTTTTTGGGAAATCGACTGCCCATGCGATGGCCATGCCCGTGCCCTTCACGTTCGCTTCGAGCTTGACCTTCACCTTGCATATAAACATACTCTTGTTCCCAAAGCTTATGGACTAAAATAAACTTAGGGTTTGTGACATTTATGGGGTCCATAACCTCTGGCATGACTCGGCAGACCTCCAAATCGATGTCCTTCAAAGTGCACGCCACTTCAGGGGGTTCAGCGGGAGGGCTAAACAAACAGATGTTCTGCTCAACACATGCCCAGAAATTGGTCTGAGCTCGTGGTATGGAGGCAAACGTCCTGGATTTTGCCAGGTTTTTTCTGTAAACCGCAAAAGCCTGGGACTGAAATCATTAAAACTACATAACTTTTGCATACCCGATCCAAATTCAACAAAAGACACATAAAACTTCAATAGCTTTTCACGATTCGAACAATCTAGCCATTTGTTCGCGCAAATAAGCAAGTCCCTAGTCCGTTCGTTCACTTGTCCAACCTATATGTCGATTTATAGAGGATGATGTCGGGTTCTTTTTCTATATCGACGTTTTTTTCTTTTCATTATTTCCACGAAAATGTTATCGGTATGATATCACGAGTTAACCCCTATGGAGCGGATGGAATTTTTTGCCAAAAGCACTAGTTTCACAAATGTGCCGTTTTCACGGTATATGGTACCTTGGTAAGTGTGGGTGATTCGTTACATGTTCCATAACTCCTATAAAGTGATTTTGATCTATAAAATACACGATCGCATTATATATACAACGACATATCGGTGATATACGAGCCAAAAAACACGTTTTCCAGCAATCAAAAGTGTCAAAAATCAGTTCTCACAACCGCTTATTCGAGTATTAGGCCGCACCTCGACCATAAAACAATCGCCTTTACTTATGCCTTGAAATTGGTAATGGTGACTGTAGTTAAACGCACTAATACATCGAAATATTCAAGCAATAAGGTGAAAAAAACATCAAAAAACAACGAAAAAACCAAGGCACGGTATCGATAACTCGATAAGTCCGATTAATCGATTAATCGGACTTATCGTTATCAATCGATTAGTTCAAATGAGTTATCGTGGATATCATTATCAACCGATTAGTTCGTTTGAGTTATTCATATCAATCGATTAGTTCGACTGAGTTATTCATATCAATCGATTAGTTCGTTTCAATTATTCATATCAATCGATTTGTTCGAACCCATTTTTCGAATCGATTAATCGATAAATCGCATTTTGCGGGGACGCCAAGCCACCACGTGGATATCGCGATATATCATGATATCCCCATGGTTTCCAGCCAATGCCCAATTGTACTTTATCGATCCTAAGATCGATATTCGAAGCTTTGAACAGCTCATTTCTCCCTTATTATGATCCACCCAATGACTGGCTGTACCTCGCCGATTTTCAGATCGATATTGCAAATTGCGTGTTACCCCGTACCTTTAAAAGCCCCTCATTGTCACTTAGGCGCCTGTTTGGAACAGTACATAGAGTATACCCGGTCCTCCCCGTTCGCCCCCAACAAAGCCAGCATCGTCATCATGCGTGGAAAAGGCCCGAAGCGGAGAAAGACCAGTACGAGTAGCGGCAACGCCGACGGTGTCACGCTTCTGGCGCAAGGGAAAGGGACGACTAAACGGACTCAGAAGAACCCTTTCGACCGGCATGGCAGCGATGAGGTAGAGTACTTCGTTCGTGAGATCAAGGCGGAGGCGACACGGAAAGGCAAACCCGTTTGGCTCATAGGTTGGCAAGGGTATGGCGACGATGCTGATACGTGGGAGCCCATCGAGAACCTCGCGGGTCTTGAGCAAGACATCAAGGCATTCCGAGAAGCGCATGAAGAGAAAGAAAAGGAGATTGCCGAGGCTAGGAAGAATAAACGAAAGCAACCTGATGAGCAGGGTGCGTGCGTAACGAAAATGCGTGTGTGTGAATTTGTTTTAACCACGCAACGAACCTTCGTTGCGCGCGTGGATACACAGTGATCACTAACTGTGCCATCCGGCTGCTCAGTGCTCGTTCCACTCGCTCAAATTCTCCGTTGCGTGTACTGATATGCCTATGTTTGTCTTTGCGTGCAGCTGCGCAAACCTCAATGGATGGGGAGGTCACAGATGAGCTACCTTGGGTCGAAGGCAAGGGCGGGAAGAGGAAAGCAGCATGCTGGTGTTATTACTTGGTTCGACTGTGTCCCACTAACCGGGACAAGGTATTGGAAGTATGCTGTAAAGTTTGCGGACCCGAAATGTCGCCGACGTACAGTGGCAACACGAGCAACTTGCGTAGCCACCTCGCCCATATTCACAAAGATTTGTACTGCAAGATGGTCGAGGACAGCGTTTCCGTGGAAGCTGCCTCCGATGCTGCTCAAAGCGAAGCTCGTGTGGGCACTCTGGAGGCGATATTACCTCCTGTTGGTGCCTCCAAGCGCGACGAGCTTCACAAAAAGGTATGCGCCTTATCATTATGCATCTTCGTTGCATATTGTGAGCATGCATATTTACTGAACTATTTTCTTAGCTGTTTGTTTAGGACGTGGTAAAGAAAGAGTTGGATTAGTAAGCTTCAATAGCCATATATTGTTGTTTACCATTATTTTTCATTTTTAGACGAAACATGAAAGTGAAAACGTGTCATAGAATGACATACAACCTCGCTATTACAACCATTCCGTATGTGTAACTGCGTGTGTGGTTTGTGTTCATGTTGCGTGCTTCGTTGCAGTTTGCCCTTTGGCTCGTCCGGAATAAACGGCCGTTGAGCCTCGGAGAATCGGACGTGGAGTTGCGCGACATCTTCGACTTCATCTTCCAAGGGGGCTATATCCCTCCCAGCTACAAGATCGTCATCCAGAAGGTTTTGGAACTATCCGTGGAGGGCAAGAAAAAGGTTAAGGATCAATTGCTTGCTCTTGCCCTAGAGGGCATCTCGCCTTGCTTGGCTGGTGATGTGTGGTCCGAAGGAGGGATCGCTATTTTCGGGATCCTTGTTTATTGGATTGACAACGACGGAAATTACATGGAGAAGCTGCTTGGGGCCATTCCGTTTGGTGACGTGAGGCACACAGGGGTGGAGATCGAGCGGGCGACTAAGCGGTGCGCTGCGGATATGGGCATCGGAGCGTACGTCGAGGGCAATGACGAGGGCACAAAGAAGGAGGACACAGTGTCCGATTGCGTGCACGCCACGGTGTCAGACAGTGCTTCGAATATCGTGAGCGGGTGGGGATGTTTCGATGGAAGCGAGTGCAACTGTCACCTGTTGGCACTCTGTGTGCTCGTGTATTTGTCACAGCCTGGTGTGAAGGAAGCCTTCACGAAGCTTAGAGGGATGACAACCCACTTCAATCATTCTGTGATTGGCCGTAAGCTTTTGCACGAGTGTCAGGACGTGTACAATTTGCCGAGTACTTCCCCCCCGCAAGACAACGCGACACGGAGTGGTTGGAAGGGTGCACGTAACCAAGCTTTGTGGTACGTCGAAAATCAGGTATTCCCGCCGTACTTACTCTTTCACTCGCTTGCTTGTTGAAATGCTGAAATGCTGAAATAAAGTGTCTAGCCTAGTTATAATATGCAAGTGTCTTCTCCTATATTTTGAGCTGTATTTCAAGTTTTGTTCCTGGTTGTTTTCAACGATAGGAGGCGGTACAGTGGTATGATATGGAGCACCCCAAGAAAGCCGCCACGGCGGTGGCGAACCCTGATGGCAGCCGTTATGGGGATCACAAGATGGAGCTGCACGAGTGGGAAATTGTGAGGCAATCCTTGTACATATTGGACATCACGACGGGCGCCATTGACTTGCTTCAAACGACATCGACAACAACGGCCGGTATCATTTTGCCCGTGGTTGGGAACCTGGTGAATAAACTGGAGCACGATGCCCGAATCAAGTACAAGGGGGAGACGGTGAAGATCGACAATCACTTCGTGATTGAGGCAAGAAAAGAACTGTGTGCAGAAGTGGAAAACCGGTACGTTATTTTTTTTTCTCGCGTGGCCGTGGGGTTAGACTCTTGCGTCTCGTGTCCATATCCATGCGTTTGAAGGTGCACACCCTGTTGTGTCGCCAGGTACTTCGAAAAGCTCATGGATTGTAAGCTGGAAGATTTTGCGGTGGCGTGCTTCCTTGATCCCCGCTACAAGATGATGAAGTTCAAGAAGTTGGATGCCTGGAAGCAAGGTACACTCTCTAAAGGCACTGTGCTCGGTTGGGCGCGGTCGGCCTATCAATCGGATTGGGAGCCGAAGTGCGAGGAAGCAGTGTCACCACTGCCGGAAAATACTGCTAAAAAGACCATTAGTAAGCTGGCTAGCTTTCTTGATAGTGATAGTGACGAGGAACTTGAAGATGAGGCAGTGAATGTTGAGATTGCTGCGCAATCTTCGGTTGGTGTGGACGTGGAAGAGATTGTAGTTGCAGTTGTTCCTGAAGTAGATGAGAAAGATGAGTTCAAGAAATATTGTGCCTTGCCTCCTTGCCACAAGGATGCTGACCCCCTAGAATGGTGGCGGTCGCATAAGTCTAAGTTGCCCAATATGTTTCGCATGTCCCGCCAGTTCCTTGCGGCACCTGCAAGCACTGCCGGTGTTGAGCGGACTTTTAGTGCCTGCGGGCAAATGCATTCTGACTTGAGGAAGTGTATGTCTGAGGGCACCTTAGAGCATTCGCTCATGGCTAGTATTAACACCCGTTGATATAATATTGTTTTGCCTAATTGCCTTGTTTTCCTTCAGTTTGCAGTGTTCATTGTAGTCTTGACAACATCCTTATTAGGGAACTATGTATGGTACTTCGTTATCATGATAGTTATCGGGGGATATCGATAATTATCATGATATATCATGCTAGATGCAGTTATTCATATCAATCGATTAGTTCGACCGAGTTATTCATATCAATCGATTAGTTCGTTTCAGTTATTCATATCAACCGATTAGTTCGTTTGAGTTATTCATATCAATCGATTAGTTCGACTGAGTTATTCATATCAATCGATAGTAAAAAATGACTTATCGGGAGTTATTCGATAAGTTCAAAAAAACGCGATACCGAGCCTTGGAAAAAACATCATTTGTCAAATGTTTTCCATACTTAAGGCCATATTGTGTGTTTTCGGGGAAAATCGATTGTTGGGAAAGTATGTATTGCCCATATGAGGTGCATGGTCATTTTATATGATAGTGGTCACTGCACCAACAAATTCTTGTCGATGAATGGCATCTACACCTCGATTTTACACACTTTAAGATACTTTTGACCCAAATTTCATGCCTAGAAATAAGCAACTTTGGGGATATTATTACAACAAAATTGCCCTTGGGTGAGATATATATACTAAGTATATGTGTAGAATAAATTGTTGAGTATTATATATACCTATTGCAACGGGTGCGCGAAACTTGTATGGCCGATTCCGACAAGTGCTATCGGGCTGAGAAATGAATCCAAGCTTAGAGTTTGAAGTCGTGGTTGTACCGTATACGGTACAAACCGCTCCATAGGGGTTAAAATCTCAAATCCATTCGATACGGTCGATCGCGGCAACCTATTTATATGATTTGACAAGTTCATTTTATACATACACACACACACATGTATATATATATATATACATGAAGGCATGAGCACCGGCAGCGGGCATCCCGCTCTCCGAAGCACCACCGACTCCCGCTGCACCGGCCGGTGAGTCCAATGCCCAAGAGTCCGAGGAAGCATGCGAGCAGTGCGAGGTTAGGCCGAAGGCCGTAGGGCGGAGCACCGCACCCAATTGTTGGTTGCGGGCGGCTTGCCGGTCGACCGCTCAGGGTTCCCACGAATGATTGTTGAAATTCTGAATTCTCGATTTCCTCGGCCCCCGTGTCCGAAAGAAATTCGTCAAGAGTGCAATGACCGACTGCCTCTGGCTGCCCCACGAATGATTTACCAGCCGGCTGAAGGGAGCACGTTACCGCTGAGATCAACGGGTCCAACGTCATGGCCGGTACATAGTGGCGCACCGGGATCCTCTCCACACCGCCGGGGAACTCCTCCGTCGCCGGATGCACATGGGCCATGTAGCCACCCGTGGCAAGAATTGCACCACCTGCTGAGGCATCGCCAGCGGGCGGCACCACCTGCCGAGGCACATCACTTGTCACGGCATTGGCGGAGCAGGGCGCGTCAACCGGAGCGCGATGCTCAATCACATCCTCATTCTCCACAAGCGAGACCTGTGAGAGATGCACGCCCACACGCTCCTCCATGGCTCGCACCTGGCCGGTGAGAGCCTCCAACTCGGACGGCATCACTCCGCTGCTCGAGCCATCCACCGTGAAACCGTACGCGGAGACGTCAATGTCGTCGGACTTCCCGCCCGCGAGTACCGCCGGGGCGCCGTATTCCGCAACCGCCGCGGCGAATGCGTCCGACCCATCGTCCGCTGCCACCTGGAATATTTGGCAAAGTGCCAGCGTGCGCATGGCCTCGTCTGCCCCCTCACCGCCAGCCGGCATACAGTACGCGGCCGTTCCCGCCGCGTTCTTCCCGCCGTAGGGGCACTCTTTGTACCCATGGTACTTTTTGCCCTCACCCTCTCTACCACAGCGATGGCAGAGGGGAAGGGCGCGTCGATTCTCCTTGTCAAACCCAACAGACGGGGTAGGACTGGAGCCTGCCCGAAAACCGACCGTCAAGCCCCTTCCCGCGCCGGTTGCGGGGGAGAGCCGCCGCACTGCCGGTCTTTTGGAACTTAATCGCCGCCTCGATCTTCTCCAGCCGCGATGTCAAGAGCCCAAGCACCTCCAGGACCCTCTCGTCGACGCCGGAGTAGGCGGCCCCAGCAATGCCGGGCCCCGCCGCCACTCCCAGCTCCGCCTGCTGCTGCTCCCATGCCACAAAAATGTGAGTGACAAGATTCGTGAGCGTCGACAACGGCACGGGGCGGAGGTCCGCGGGCATGGGATACCGCACACGGACCGCCGCGTAGAAGTCGGGGTCGAGGTGCTCGTACAATCTGTACTTGCGCGTCGACTCTGTCGGCGTCCAGTCCTCTGAGCGGTTGTCCCGAACCAGCCGCTGCTCCTTCGCTAGGAGTGGGCGCGGGTCGACACGAGCGGGGTACCTCAATTGATGAGAATGCCCCTCTTGTAGAGTCTAACGCACACCTGGGGGAACGCAACCCTTGATGAGGGCAAGGAGGGCACGCCGCCCATCCCGGTCCGAGACCGAGTCGGTGCCGAGGAGAAAATGCTCGGCTGCTGAATCCGTCTTGACAATGTACGCGAGGGTGTCATACAGCAGCTCGTTGACCTTCGGGATGGCGGCTTTGGCAAGGTCGTCGAGGTCAAACGAGGACAAATCCAGCCCAGTCGAGCTGAATTCGTTCTTGAGGACGACGACGATCTTGGAGAGCTTCTCGGAGTCCTTGGCAGCCTCAAAATATTGATCCTTGCCGCCCAAGGAAAACTCGCGCGGACTGCCTTCGCCCATTGGCGATGTCGCCCCTTCGCATAAACCGCGGCCACCTTGGCCACGTTGTCCTCGAATACAGTAGGTCGCGGTCTATAAGAAATGGTATCTACAAGAAACCAGCCGCTAGTTTTCTCTCCAAAAGTTAGAAAAACGGTAAGAAATCACCCGCTAGATTTTCCATGCGAGAGGTCTTGAAAATCCTCCGATTAAGAAAAAACTGACGCTAGACGGATTCATCAACCTAATCAGTATATATAGTCCAAACATATAGGGTTTATTTATCAACCATATAGGGCTTATTTGACAGTTAACAGTGTTCATCCACCGCAGTAATCGTCCGCCATACCGTGCATGCCACGGGTGGCCGAATTACAAATGTGGAGAATAAAGTATCAACCCGGCTCGGCAGATAAGAAATCAACGCTGAGATCCAACCTACCTGTCATCTCATGTCGAAATTAAGAAAAACTCGACGCTATGCGTGACAAATATGACATCCTCCAATAAGAAATTCACGACGCTAGAGACGAGAATCTGGGACCGTCAGATTAAGCGACCAGCGCTAGCGAAATTTTTACTTTTTCTTATAGACCGCGACTTACTGTAACTGCCTCGCGCTCTTAATTCCATCGGAATCATTCGCGTGTGGGGCGGTCGGAACAGGGACAGGCGGTGTAGATGGCGTAGGGGAGTCCCTTACCACCGGAAGTAGTCTAATTGAGGCGTCAATGTCACTGTCCAGTAACATACGCCGTCTTGCTCTAGTTGTTGCAGTACTCATTTCTCTGAAAGCCTGTAGGAGATCGGCGGTGCGGTTGATGGACACGCGTTGCTAGCGGTTCGGGAAAAGCGAAATCGAAATTCAGCTTCGTCGAGGCGGCCGTGCGGTGTGATGAGGTCGAATAATGGCAAGCTAGCTTTGCCGTCCAGCAAGGCGCCGCGATGCGCGAAATCCGGCGGTTCTCCAAGGCGGGATGAAAACTCAAAATCAAACCTTTGCCGCAGTCCTCACCGTGACGTCAGCTCAAAGATCACAGCGCATAATCCCAAGCGTAGACGCAACGCGCGTCCACGCACCACCTACTCCAATCGGCAAAGCTTAGTCAATCATGGCCAAAGCAGTGAGAGAAATAATAGCGTGAATGGGGTCACGACCTAGGGGAATATACCCGTTCGGTATATTCAGTAATATCAGATAACACAGTCGAGTGCCGCTTTCGGATAAACACTTAAACCGAATATTGAGAAGTATATACTTAATAACCTAAACCTAAACCCGGAACGGTCACACGAACTGTACACGTACTCGTACCCTAGCCACGATCTCAGTCTGGAAACTCTGACGCAGGGGCCTGCCTGTCAGGACTGCCTGGTCAGAACTCGGCAGTGGCTAAGTTCGGACGCTTGGGATGGAGTGAGACGCTCCGCGCGTGAGAGTGCCGGCAGTCACGGGTATGGCCTAAATTTTATGGGTTGATTTACGGCACGCCGAAGCGCTTTGAGGCATTTTTTTCTTACGGGATTTAACGTTGGTCTGGTTTACGCTTTCTGGTTGGCTACCACACCGTTACGTATTGGCCGTCTCATCCACACGACTTTCCGGAATTCTTTGATCGTTTGCGGCTGCTGTATCGACGACCCGCGCATTTCTTGGCCGCCCACGACTGCCCCTTCTCTCGCGTTTCATTACCTCACTCCGCCCCTTCAGTCCTTCTCATCATGGTTGCCGCTACACGAGCCACTTCCAGCATGGCGAATCGCCGCCGCGCATTAGCAACGATTTTCAATTCAGAGGCTGCGAGATATGCCAACACTCCGGCCACACCGCCGGCCGCTCAGCCGGCTGCCAATTCGGCGGGAGCTACATTCCTCGCTTCTGTACGAACACTTCAGCGAGAACATTTCGACATGAAAGTCTCCAAGTCCGTTCGTCAGAAATTGTTCGAGAACAGGGAGGGAAGATTTTGCTGACATCTGTATAGGCAGCCCTGACCGGGAGTCCCGGTGCAGGCCCCTATGACAGTGAGATCACTAGGCCAACACTGGACTGCTGACTGATCTATAGGTTCGTGCTGTGACACACGCTGTGTCACAGGTAGGCTAGACTCCGAATCAAACCGTCCGAGACCGTTCCGGATATATCTAGCTTAGGGTTTATTTATCTTATGCGTTTATCCAGATACAGTTCGGGACTATCTGATATCCAGTGAACTAGGATATTCCAGTATGTCGTGGCCCCATCCACGCTTTTATTCCACTTGCTGATTCGGCCATGATTGGCTAAACGGCCGCTTGGAGAGGTGGTGCGTGCGGGCGCGTTTGGGTGCGACTAGGAATTGTGGTATGAGTTGTTTGCGGTGACAGAGCGACTGGGAGTGGCGGCCATAGTGTAGGAGGCAGTACTAAACCTCTACTTGACAGTGATTGTGAAACTACTTGTGGATCATATATAGTGCAAGGTTCTATATTATGCACTATATAAGACTAATCAAGCTATGTCGATTCTTAGGAACTATGTCCAGACTCAGTGCATATATTTGCAGTAAGAATTAGGTATTATATTGACTTTTTGCCATGCGGCTGTTTTACTCTAGAAATCTCAACTGTTTCTTTGGCCTTGGCCATTACTTATTCACTCAGCTCTCTGAGGTAATCCTAGTCAGCATGGCCAAGTCTCATCAACCTATCATATGCTTGTACTACATTATCATGCAGTATGATGTGCCAGTATTCTACATGTCACATTATTACACAGTACAGTGGTACTGTGTACTCCCATATAAGGGGGGTCTCTTCCTCAACAGGGGTCTCGGGCGCTAATGCTGTAAGGCGCGTATGACACTTCTGGCATGTATGACATTGCTGAGTCATCCGCGCATGACACCGTGTGTTGTCCTAGCACAACTCCCCCCCCCTTCAGGTGGGAAGCGTCCTCGCTTGTGCTTAGATGCACAGTCGTTAGGCTGATTCGGAGCCCATGGTGTCCCACTCGCTGTCGTCGGACATCACTGGTGGCGGCGTAGGGCTGTACTCCGGCATCAAGGTCACCGGCTCCTCGTCAGCTTCTTCCGGATTAGCGCAGACTCTTTCATCGTTGAGATCTGTCTCATTTTCATCTCTCCAAAGCAGCTCCGCTAGGTATTCACACACCGCTGCGATTGCCCCCACGGGTTGTTCCACCGGTAGAGAGCTGAATAATTGTTTAAGCAAGGCTGCGGGGATGCCATACACGTGCCATCCAGCTCCCATGCCTGGTCTAGGGTCGCCCGACTCTCTGCTGGCGGAGCCGCTCTGCGCCATCTTCTCGTGCCGCCCATAACGGCGTTTGAAGTCGCAGGGGTTTTCGGGGTCGCAAGACTTCAGGGTGGTGATAGGCGCGTTGGTCCAGAAGTGGGTGGGTTTCTTGTAGGGCATACCATACTTACAATACGTAGCCAGATGCGGAGGTGGCAACCCTTGCATGCATCGACGAGTGTGTAACCCATGGGGAGCTCGGCCACGCGGGTTCTCGATGAAGTAGAAGCTCGGCTGGAGGTACTTGATGATCTCCAGCGTTCTCCGCACTTGCCTGTCAGCACCACGCAAGTTTCGTATCCCTACCGTTTTGGCTTGGCTATACTCCGTGCATGGAGGGCTCGCCCAAATGACGTCAAAGTGCTTGGGCGAGAACTGCCGATAGTCCCAGTGCAGGATGTTTTCGCAGTGAGTGGGCTTCCATCGGTTCTGGATGTCCACCGAGACTACCTCACACCCAGGAAACTGCTTGCTGAACTGTCGTTCGACGGAGCCTGTGCCACAAAACAACACCAAGATCCGTATTGGGCGTCGAGACGGCTGTAGGCGTGCCGCTCCTCGACCAGGTCCTTGGGATGGCATGAAACTAGTGGACGACACCGTCGCGAATGTGCCCACCTCGTCGTCGGCTCGTTCTTCCGGGATCCACGCCATTCCGTCCGCCTGTAACTCTTCAGGATCCGTCAACCATATCGCTCCTGCTGACTCCTCGCGTTTGCGAGTGACTCTACTCTTTTCACGTTCTTGCCTCTTGGCCTCGACCTTCTCGAACTCCTGAAGAGCGCGGTTAGGTATCCCTTTTCGGCCAACTCCATCGAACTCGAGGTCCTCGCGAGTTTTCCATTCATTCTCGGAGCGCGGCATACCTACCCATTTGACCATGTACTCCGTCCATGTCCGCCCGCTACGTCTCCTCGTGCGTGACCTCTCAATGCACTCCACCGCCATCTCCTTACGACCGCTCACGTCCACAGGGGGAGGCGGAATCTCCGCACTCCTGTCCGCGAACTTGTCCTGGCCCGACTCCACTGGGGTGAGCCTATCCACGGTGAAGACGTCGTGCACCTTCCACTGTGGTGGTAGCTTCAGGCGGTAAGCCGCGGGGGCCCCTCGGTCCTCGGGGGCGAGCTCCATCTGCCGGTCGCTGTGGAAGGCCTCCAGCACCTCCATCGGGCCCAGGCGCTTCTTCAGCAACTTCTTGTGTAGGCCCCGATCCCCGGGCTGGGTGAGATGCGTGGCGTCCACCCACACCATGTCACCTATTGCGTACCGGCGAGCGCGATGGCGAGCGTCATACTGGGCCACTTGCTGCTGCTGAGCTACCAGCAACCTATCGCGAGCAGTCTGCAACTGCTGAACAAACTGCCGGGCGGTCTCGTGGGCCGTGCCTTTCTTCACGACGTCCCCTCTCCCCCCCTTGGCGCGGCCCCTACGAGAGGCCAACGCAGCTTCTACGAAGAAGTCGAGCTGCGACGCTGGGGCATGCCCATAGCAAAGCTCGAAGGGTGTGAATCCAGTAACCGCGGACCTGGAGTCGTTAATGGCGTACTCCACCGGGGTGCACCACAAATCCCAGTCTGTCTGGTTTGCGTCAACGTAGGCGCGCAACATGCGCTCCACCGTGTGGTTTGTGTGCTCCGCTTGACCGTCCCCTTGTGGATGGTACGGCGTAGTGGAGGCCACCTGCACCCCCATAAGGCGATGCAACTCCATATGAAAGGCGTCACGGAAGCGAGAGTCCCTGTCACAAACGATCTTCATGGGAGCACCGTGCAGTCGCCAAACATGGTCGAAGTACATTCGTGCCACTTGCTCAGCGGAACTGTCAGAGTACAGCATGGGGACCACGTGCACCATCTTGGACAACTTGTCCGTGAACGTGGCGAAGGCGTCGTAGCCCCGCTCCGTGCGCGGCAGACCTGTGACGAAGTCAATGCTCACCACCTGCCACAGCCTGACCGGGACCTGGAGGGGGTTCAGCTGGCCATCCGGATAGCTGTTCCTCGGGCGGGTCTGCTGGCATATCAAGCACGAGCGGGTCCAGTCGGTGACGTCTTTGTTCATGCGGGGCCACCAGAACCGCCGCACTATCCGAGCGAGAGTCTTATCTCGCCCGGTGTGTCCCGCCGCGGGAGACTCGTGCGCTTCACGCATGACTATCTCCCGAAGGGGAGAGTCGGACGACAACACCAGCTGGTAGCGTCCCTCCGCGATGCGCCAGATCATGTCGTCAACCATACGGAAGGTGTCCGTGCGCTGGTGCGGGGCGGCTAAAAGCTCTTCCTTTAACATCGTGAGGTAAGGGCTACGTTCGTACTCCGCGCGTAGTGCCTTCACGAACTGGCATGCCTTCAATGGTCCTTTGGTTGCGCGTGCCTTGGCCGCTGGCCCTGACGTGACCATAGGCTCGCTTGCACCTTGAGCGGCGGGCGCACGGGCACTCTTCGCTCGAGGCCGAGTCCGGCTGGCCGCTGGCGCCCACACCAGCAGCACGGGCCACCGCAGCGCTGGTCGGCCTCCGTCTGGTGACTCAAACAAGCATGTAGGGTGACCCTTGGCATCCTTGAGGTCGAACACCTTGACCACGTGCAGGCCGTACTTGGGCTGGATAAGGGTGCGCCAGGACGCGTCATAGTCCGGCAGTAGGAACATCGCCGACGTGTTTTCTGGGTCGGCGCGCCACTCAGCCATAAAGTGGCGTAGGATCCTCTCAATGAGGTTGCTATCCTTGGTGTAGGGGGGGTTGCACCAGACGTGCTTTCCCCGCCATTGCTGCTTGAGGCACTCCGTCCAATAGGTGTCCACCTGGCGGTTGACGCCCATGGAGTCACAACACGCGTCCACGTCGAACGGGCCGTACTGCGCTGAGATCTCTTCGAACTTCTCCTTTACCAGTTTCCAGTCCTGCCGGTCTACTACGTTATCGTAGTGGGAGCTTGACGCGGGAGGGGAACTTTGTTTGCTGGGAGGGGAAGGACTAAGGGGAGTTGAGGGGGCTGGAGAAGGGGCTTGCTCCGGTTGCGAGCGAGAGCGAGTAGTGACGCCCGCAAGGGTGGCTTCATGCAAGGCGCGCTCCGCGGTGTGCAACGTCTCAGCTGCGTCTTCCCACAGGTCGGGGGTTTCCACCCAGGTGAGCCCATTCAGATGAGTGAGCTCCCCAACGACCAACGGAGGGCTGACCGGAGGTACAGACTCGTCTTCAGAGTCGGAGTAATCAAACGTGGAGTCGAGCACCGAGATGGGGTCTTCAAGGATCTTGACTTTAGCGGGCTCCTCGGACGGTTCTTCGTCGGTGTCGTCCTCGTCGATTGCACCGAATACTGAGGTGGGATCGGCGGGGGTTGAGCTCTCAGCCGGCTCCCTTGGCACACTCTGACGAGGCTCGTCTGTATCCCGGTCGACCACGCCCTTCTCCTTGAGCCCCTCCCTGGCGGATGACTGCTTGTAGTCTGGTCGTCTGGATTGGGCGTCCGGAACTACTAGGCATCGGCCAGGTACGTGCTCCATTTGGTGCACGCCCACTTCCACCAAGTCTTCATACCAGCGTGCCTGGCGTCGACTCAGCTCCCGAGCCGGCGCGAAGAGCCACTGCAAGGGTTTGTGGTCACCCATGAGTTTGAAGTCGGTGAATATAAGGTAATGCCTCCACGTCACTGTGGTGCAGTGGTGGATGGCGCACAACTCCCGCTCCCCAGCGTGGTAGTTCTGCTCGGCCGAGGAGAATTGCCTGCTCTCGAAGGCCAACGGCTGAAGACCTCGTCCCAGGTCTTGCATCAGCACGCCTCCTAGTGCGACCGCACTCGCGTCGGTCTGCACGCAAAATGGGCGAGACCCATCGGCTGCTGAGCGCTGGTCCGGTAGGGCGAGGATCGGTGCTGAAATCAATGCTGACTTCAATCGTTGGAAGGCTTCTTTCTCCTCCTTGCCCCAAGTCCATGGCACTCCCATCTTCGTGAGGCGAGTGAGAGGGTGGGCAATGTGAGCGAAGGACTGGATGTACCGCCGGTAAAAGCCACACATTCCAAGGAATTGGCGCACGTGGGTGACAGTCTCGAGCTCCGGCCAGTCGCGAACCGAGGCAACTTTGTCGCGTTGGGGGCGACAACCTTCCTTACTGCACACATGGCCAAGGAAGCGTACTGCTCGCATGCACAACTTCAACTTGCTCCGCTTGAGGTATACTTTGTGCTGGCGACAGGCCGCTAATACAGCTCGTACATGGCCGACATGCTGCTCAGGTGTGTCACTGAAAATCATGATGTCGTCCACGAACACTCTGCAGAAGGGTAGGTGTCCGAGGTACTGCGTCATCATTCTTTGCCACGTGCTCGGTGAGTTGCTCAGTCCCATAGGCATGACCAGCCACTCATAAGCTCCGAAGTGGGTGGTCATGGCTGTCTTCTCGATGTCCTCCTGTTCCATGGGAACTTGCCAGAATCCCCACAAGGCGTCTGCTGTGGAGAAGACGGTTGCTCCTTGTAGGTCATCGAGGAGGGTTTGTACGTCAGGAAGAGGGTACTTGTCCTTGACCGTGATCTCATTTATCGACCTGTAGTCGATAACCAAGCGCAACTCCTTAGGGTTGCTCGGCTTCGGCACCATAAGTACCGGACAACCCCAGGGAGACGCCGATGGACGGATGTACCCCTTGGCCAACAGCTCGTCAAGTTGTGCACGAAGTTGCCGAAGCTCCTCTTGCGACAACTTGTAGTTACGCCGATGTAGCGGCTGCCCACTCCAGTCGGATCGCAAGCGAATGTTGTTCTTGTAGTCGCGGCTTTGGACGGAGTCAGGCAGCTCCGTACATATGACGTCCCTGAACTCCTCCTCAAGGTCGCGCAGCTGTTGCCATATCTCCGGGGACACTGTCTCGTCAATCTCGTCCGGCTCCTCCGCTTCCATGGCATGGGGCTTGGGCGGCGGTGACGGTGACGGTGGTTCCTCGGCCACAGGAGCGGCCTGCTCTTGAGATAAACCTTCAGTATGGGGCTTCTCGTCGCTCCAGCGCACACGCTTGCGTCGCGGCCGCCGTTCGCGGAGTAAGCGCCTTCCCTGCTCCAGCGCGGCTGCGGCTTCGGCATGCCAGGTGGGTGGTTTCCCTTGCGCGTGGTCGTCGATTGCTTGGGCACGTACGTGCTCAGGTAATAAAGCAAATGCTCCCAAAGCTTCGCGCTTGCTCTGGAAGAACCCCAGATGTAGGTTGTTGGATGGCGCATTGTCCGCCGGGGGGCCAACAGCACCCTCCAGCGCGACCACGTCAAAGTTTTGTGGGCGGGTGGACTCCACTGTTGCGTACACCTTATCCAAGTGGTCCTCGTCACTGGTGCCTGGGCTGGGCCGCACAGATTCCCGGAGGAGTAGAGCGTCCTCGGCTTCGGAGTCAGTGTCTGACGCGGACATCAGCGCAGGCGCGTCCGTCTCACCCAGATCCGCTTGGGAGGAGTCCATGGCGCCCGCGACTTGGGCGTCTTGCTGCTCAGAGCTAGACGTGGCGCGACGCTCGGACGAAGCGTCCCTGGGCTTGGCGTTGGTCTCGGCGTCGGTCTCTTCGTTACAGGCGACCGCCCCGAAGGTGCCGTCGGGTGCTAGGTACACCACGAAGGCACACTCATCCTTAGATTGGAGGGCTCGAAGGTCCTTGCGTACCCTTTTGGGGTCCAACAAGACTCCTTGTACCAGCGCCATGGCCTTATCCTTGGGTCTTGAGGGGTCTGGCGTTCCCGGAGAGCAGCCTGTAATGACCACTCTCTTGCTTCCAGAACCAAACCGGATGGAACCCCATCGGGAGTAATCCAGGGTGACTGGGGAGTGAGAGGCTAGCCAAGGTCCTCCAAGGATAATATCCACGCAAAGATCAATGGGCATCACTCTGAGCTCCAATTGCTTGACGTACAACCCCTTGGTGGTCTCTGCTTGCAGTCGAGGACGGACGCACGTGTTGACATCGTACGACGCGCCGTCGGCTACTCGCACTCGCATGGGGTTTTCGTGAGGTCGAGGCGTCAGGGAGGGAATGCTGCGTACAGTCTTGTCCGAGATAATGTTGGTGGAGCACCCACTGTCCACCAGCACCTTTACGCGACGACCGTTCACGTACGCCCAGAACAACAACAAGGTGGGGGCCTTGGAATTGTTGATCTGTCGAGGTGGCGCTCGCGATGTTGATACAGCCGCCAAGAGATCACTCCAGCCAGGGCTCATGTCCCCACTGTCGATGATGCTGTTGAGCTGGCATACGAAGGGGTCGTCCTTGGCATGAGGGTCGCCTAGGTCAGGAGGGTCGTCCATGTCAGAGTCCCATGGTAACTCGTAGGTGCCTGCATCGGCCAAGAGCCCTTGAGCGGTGGCTGTCTGCACCAGGTCCCTGGGTGGGTGATCAGGTGGGTACAAGGCCACTTGGATGACCTTGTCCTTCGCTGCTCGCGCCATATCATTCGTCGCCAAGTCACTTGCGTACTGGAGGAGTCCCTCTTCTACTTCCTCTTGCGCTTGTTCCTTGGCTAAGATGTGCAGTAGCTCTTCGTCTATAGGAGAGTCCCGCTCCAAATATGGGAGGCCACTGGCATAATCCCGCTTAAGCTTCTCTCGTTGGCGAACCTTCTCCAGCCCACTGAGCCACCTCCTCCTTGGTGCTCCTTCAGCTCGAGCTGCATGGGTCGGTGACAGCCATGGTCGGGGGCGGTCACTCCATGTGGTTGAGGTTGCCTCGGCAGTCGTGCTGTCGTTAGGTGAGGGCGTACGAGGTCGACGCCCAAGCTGGATGTCTTGACGTCGTCGTCGGTATTCTTGCAGCCTTTTAAGTTTGTTAAGGGCTGCGGGTAAGGGTGACCGAGCTCGAGCTTCTCGCTTGTTGGCGGTAACCGCGCTGTGCGTTGGTGACCGCGTGGGTCCTCGGCTGCTGCGTCGATGCCCGGCTCTCCAAAGCGGTGGGCTCGTGCTCCGCGGAGGTGTACGGGGCGGTGCAAGGTCCGTTTCCAGAGCCTTGATGGAGGACCTCAAGCCCCGTGTGCCCACTTTGGAGCGTAAAGCGCTCGTCCCTTGCCCTCGGACAGCTCGAAATTGCCAACCTTGCAATGGTTGGCCCGTTGGCTCCAAGTGCACGCGGTAGCTCTCGGTCACCTTCAGGGTACGTCGGTGCCGTTTCTCAACGTGCTGGGAGTCGTCTGAGAGGTCCTCGCTCGTACACACTGGAGACTTGGCTTCCTTGCGAAGGCGAGCTTCGACCACTTGACGCTCCGGCGCGGGAGGAGGGCTAGTCATCGCCCGCGAGGGTAGCATGTTGAGCTCATCGGAGTCTAGGTATCCTGTGCAAGGAGCACTCCGCCTTTGACGTCGACGGGCTCTTCTCCACTTCTCCCGCAACTGCTGCTCCGAGAGGTAGGAGGGGGGCTCATCGCGGGGATGTGGGGTTCCACAGCCCGAGCTCATTGGGACTTGGAGGGTACTCCGAGCTCGAGGGAGTCCTCCGCGGCAAAATCCATTAGTTCCTTTGGCAACACCGCGTTGAGCACGTCGCAGTATTCATCCGTTTCCACTTCGTGCATGACCATGTCCAAAGTTTCAGCCAGAAGTGCTTTGGCCCACTCCTTCTTACGAAGAGCAGCCTGTGGGCACTCTCGAGCATAGTGCTCTTTGCTTTGGCACAACCTGCAACCAGTGTACTCCGGGGAGCCCAGACGTTGCCCAGTAGGAGTTGCACCCGCGGGACGATCTTCGGCTAGAGCTAGTAGCTCCTCCGAGACCTCCACCGCTGCCAGTAGCTGCACTGGCGCTCTCCTACTCGTCGCGTTGTTCAAATGCAACTCCGCCTCAATGGCGTATTCCAGCGCTAGGCGTCGACTGGCTGGAAGGGCGCGGTCGAGGAGGATCAAGGGGGTCCCCTTCCGCTCTGCAATCTCGAACGCCTCCTTCCGTACCTCCGCGGATAAGCCCGAGAGGAAGACGTCCAGGAGGTCGGATTCCGGAACCGGTGTGGTGAGCTCGTGTGTCGCCAACATGGTCACTACGCGATGGGCTAGATGCAGTCCATCCCAAAACTCGCGCACTTTGCGCGGTGTCGCCATGCGTCCTTGAGTTTGGCGTACTCGGCGTAGGAACGAGCCCAAGGTGGCCATTTCACTCTTCAGCGGCACGATCAGCTTCGCCAGCGGCACAATGACCTTCTCAAGGTTCAACGACTTGTCCGCCTCGGCATCCAGGAGAACCCCTCGCAGCTCCGTTCCTTCGGAGCTAGGCGTAGGGAAGCAATGCTGGGTGATCTCCTTCAACAAGATATGCACCGAGAGAATCGGCTCTCCGAGCTCGAACGCTCCGTTGGGCACGTTGCACGGGGTGTTCATCGCGAGGAGCACCACTGGAAGGGCTAAGCACCTGTCGAACTCGTCCACGAACCGCAACAGCGGGCCGAAGGGGTTCGTGGACCCTTCCAGCGGTGCTGAGTACAAGGACATGATGTCCTTCGCGGCCTTGAGGGCATATGAGTGCCTCGTGTACTCCTCCCTTTGCTGCCTGCCATCATTGTACGAGGACCTCCTACTCGAACCGAAGCTGTAGGACGTCTCATCGTCGGGCGGATCGTCACCGCCTCCGCCCCCGCCATGGCCGCGACGTCCATCTCCAAGATTCCGCGAGGGGTCGCTAGGCGCGTCAGAAGTGGGGTCGCCAGGCGGCTCATTCCCCCCCCCTTGATGGCCACCGGGTCCTCCCGGGTCGTCACCGTCGTCATCACCATCGCCTCCATCGTCGTCGCCTCCGCCGCCCCCACTGGTCCCACCAATTGCTGAGGATGGCCTCGGGGTCACTGAAGGGAAGCGGTCAAAGGCTCCCGGCCAAACCCCGCGCGTGCAATATATACACAACGGCAGGAATTGAGTGGTTTCCGACAAGTCTGAAAGAGCTGTAAGCCCGCAATTCCATATGGCTACAGGGGGCTGCGGGCTACGAGCGCATCTCGAGCACGGAACGTTGGACGTGCTGGACGCGACTTCGTCGTACACGCAACAAACGATCGCCGTTCCCGCCAGAGGTGGTGAAGGAAGTTGAGAGGCCGGGGCTTCGGAGACCGGCGGTCCACACCCAGACGCTAGGTCATGGTCTCGGTACCTTCTTGCTACGTCACAGAACATGCGTTCCGCTTCCATCTTGCCCACGTGGCCAGGTAAGTGCTCCTCCACGTGTGCACGGATAGCGGTAACGGCTGGCACACTAATGGACCTCCAATCCATTTTGGCTAGGCGGTCATGCACACTCGTGGGGGAAGATGCACGCTTGGAGGCGTCCTCCTCGAACGTCACGCCTTTGTGGCCCCGTACGTCCACAGTCGTGGCTGACGGGGGCACCATCAGAGCCTCGTGTTCAGCTTCTTGAGCGTCACTTGTGACGGTCGCATAGCTCGCGGGGGTATTAGGTGGTTGTTCTGGCCGTGAGTGCGCTCGTCCGTCAGCGGCTTCAAGGGCGGCCTGCACCACTATCTTGCTCTCCGCCACTTGTTGCTCCAGCAGTCGTTGCTCTCGAGCTGCTTGGTCAAGTTGCTGGCGTTGCTCTTCCGCGGCGCGCTGCATTTCTCGAAGTTGTTGGTGATGACGTGCAGCTTCCTCCGCCTGCGATGCTACAGCTTGCTCATGCTGATGCGAGACAACGTCCGCGGCATGCTGCATGCGCGCTATCTGCTCCTCAGCAGATTCGAGAGCGGCCCGTCGCGCTTCTTGGCACACCGTGGTGCGGAGCTCCTGATGCATCCGGGTTGCTTCCTCCACGGCATTGTGCATGTCCATGCGCAACGCTGTGAGCTGCGCTTGGTGCGCAGTGGCCGCATCTAACGCGACTCGTTCGGACTCCTCTTGCAGCTCTCGTAGTTGCCGCTCGTGTCGCGTGACTTGAGCTTGGCGCCGCCGTTGGCGTCCACCCTTTTGCCGAGAGCTCCTTGATGAAGAGGTGTGCGAGGCGTCAGAGGAGAGCGCTTCAGTAGAAGATGTTTGACACGATGAAAGTGTGGACTTCTCCTCACTGGACGTAGAGGTGGAGTCGTACATCAGTTTACCTTCGTCACTGCGACGTCGAGCCTTGGCGAGCTTGCGCTTGGCCAACTTCTGCCGCTTCCGCTCCTGCTTCGCCACCTCCTTCTCGTGGGCTAACTCCGTCAAAGCCTGGACACGTACAGCACGTTCTCGTTGTGTGGGTCGAGGGGCGGATGAAGCTTTTGATCGAGGTGGTTGTGGGGCGGAGTCAGCGGAATGAACGTCTTCCTCATCGATCGTGGAGTCATCTTCAGACGACAAGACGCCATAGGAGTTGCGGCTAGGTACAGATTGTACGCCATGCTGTTGAACACTTGCTCCCAAGGTGGTTGTACGCCTTAGAGTCTTTATCACCTCCTCGACGCTCACTCCCAACCGCACCAGCCTTGCAGGCCGGTTGGCTGGGATGGTCGTGACGAGTGGTCGTGCAGAGTGGAGGTGATGATAATGGTGGCTTGCTGAGGTAACATGCGACAGAAGGAGTCCACGAGATGGGATCACGCGTTGCTCTCCACTCTTCGTTCTCAGCTGCACCTCCCATGTGATTGCAGCGATGGAGTCTTCTTGGCCACACAGGCGGCGAAGATGTCTACGCAAGGTCGCCCATTGCTTCGGGGTCACGTCAGGCGTGTCCGTCAGAGCTGACCACTCGTGGAGGACTTCGCGCTTCACATGTTGTTCACGCTGGACCGCAAAGGTGGTGCACTTGGAAGCGAAGTCCACGGTAGCCTTCCACGCTTTCATACACTTCCTCACGTAGAACTCGGACCGGGCGATGTTGCACGCCGTGATTTCGAGAGTGATCTCTTTTACACGACGTTGTTCTTCTCGCCATGCACTCAAGAACCGGGACGCCAATCGTGAACTTGCGTGTCCAGCAAAATCTTGCTTTTTGCGTTGGACCTGGTTCTTGCGGTGAACTCGCTCGTGCCATGCTGTAAGGGAAACACGCATGCGTGCGAGACGGGCACGTAGGTGCCATGTCGTAAGTGCAGATGAAACACGCCCGCTGAGCACTCGTGCTGTCCAAGTACTCCACCAATTACGCAATGCACATACCGCTAGAATATCCACTGCTACAGCCTGGCGTGCCAGCTTGACGCTCCACTCGTTCACGCTTGACAAACCGCGCTCGCCACTTGGAGGTGCACTTTCACGCCTAGGCGTAAATATGTTGCTCTCATGGGTCAGGTTTCCAACGTGATGCTCTGGTGCTAGAGGCAAATGGTCAACTACAGCTTCGCTATGAGGAGATGATCTCAAATTATGAGCGGTGGCTATAGCGACCGTGTTGAGCTCCTCGAGAGCTGGTTGGCTACGTTGTAGACCCGAGGCACCTGCACCCCCCGCACGCTGCTGGGGTGTAGAGTAGCACCCAGACATACGTACAGCGGCAGATACCAGCCCAGGAGAGTCACGCGAGCCGTCGGGGAAATTCGTGGGCGTGGCAGGCAGCGATGCTTGGGTGCGACGTTCCTCTTGAGATAGAGGCGCGCTCGCCAAAAGCGCGTATTCGCCCTCCAGAGAGCGTTGTACTGCTCCCCCCCCCTGCTGCCCCGCCGCGCCCCGGCTGGCGCCTCCCACTCCGGGACAAAGTACGGGGTGGGCCCCAAAGCCCCAAGCCCATCCCGGAGCTGAAACACCCGGGCCGAGCTAGAGAGCCCGGAGGGCCCAGAAGCAACTTCCGCCACCCCCGAGCGCCGCTGAGGCGGAACATACAGCGAAGAAGCCCGCCGCGAAGAGGACATTGAAAAAGTTGCTTAAGACGGTGGAGAAACGCAGCAATCTGATCCTGAAAAATCTGCCAGCGCTTCCGCCGTATAGGCGTATAGTGTTAAGAGTGAGGACGCAGAAGCCAAGCCCAACAGCAAATAAACAACTGCCGCTACCAAATTCCAACCAAAGTCTTCCAGCGAACTCGAAGAGGTAAGACGAAAGCAAATTGAGCAAAATTGGTCGACGATCGGCCCACGGAAGTCAAGGCAACGCTGCAGCGCGATACCACTTAGGGTTAGCCACTGCTAAGAACACTGGAGCGCGTTAAGGGCAACGCAAGTAAGTCGCATCTGCCAATTCAAAGAACATTTTCGAATTCCAAAGCATAAAATTGCGTAATCCCACTCAGTCGCAAAGACACTCGACGAAGAACACGCACGCCAGCGGAATAGCGCTAATCTGAAGTCGCATCACGCCAATTCCGAGCCCAAGAAGAACATTGCGCACACATCCCAATCGCAGAGGGTAGTGTAGACGAAGATCTCGCGGAAAACGCTGACTAATTGGCACAATTTCCGAGAAGAATTAACGGCGCAAAACTGCCAGTGAGCAAGAAAAACGACGAGTCGTTGACCAGCGCGTCAGAGCGCGAACTCAAGGGCCAGAGCCAGAAGTAGAATTTCGACCATTCTCAAACCCGAATTTAAGCAGCACCCGCAAAAATTGCCACAATTTGTAAAGGTAATTTGAAAGTCCCAGGCGCAGAGCGAACGCAAGACGAAAGATAGCGCAGGGCTACTTTATTTGTGGCACACTGTGCCACAGTAGGAGGCCTCACACTAGGCGAGCCGAAATTTTCCATCACAGATCACGGCGCGAAGAAGGTATACGCTGCATTAGGCAATTCTAAGAACTTTTGTTGCTGCGGAACAAACGCCATTGCGAACATTCGAGTGAAGAACTGCGTGCGCACTAGGAAGTCACAGCAGCCAAGACTGCAAAGCGCGCGCAGCTGCACGAAGAAACCATTACGAAGCAATCCGCGAAGAAAGATTATGTCTCACAAGTAACTCGAAGAAGAATTTTGACAGTGCCACAAGTCATCTCGCTGAAGGAAGTCGCAAACGCTTTTTTTTGGCCAGTGCTTGACCCAAAGTTACGCAACGCGCTAGTAACTTGAGAGTTCAAATTCCATTCGAAAAACTGAAGCACACGCAAATTCGTCGGAAGAGTCACAATCTCAAAGCAGAAAAATTTTGTGGAAGCGGTGGTGGTGGTGGTGCGTAGCACACTGATACCATTTTGTAGGAGGCAGTACTAAACCTCTACTTGACAGTGACTGTGAAACTACTTGTGGATCATATATAGTGCAAGGTTCTATATTATGCACTATATAAGACTAATCAAGCTATGTCGATTCTTAGGAACTATGTCCAGACTCAGTGCATATATTTGCAGTAAGAATTAGGTATTATATTGACTTTTTGCCATGCGGCTGTTTTTACTCTAGAAATCTCAACTGTTTCTTTGGCCTTGGCCATTACTTATTCACTCAGCTCTCTGAGGTAATCCTAGTCAGCATGGCCAAGTCTCATCAACCTATCATATGCTTGTACTACATTATCATGCAGTATGATGTGCCAGTATTCTACATGTCACATTATTACACAGTACAGTGGTACTGTGTACTCCCATATAAGGGGGGTCTCTTCCTCAACAGGGGTCTCGGGCGCTAATGCTGTAAGGCGCGTATGACACTTCTGGCATGTATGACATTGCTGAGTCATCCGCGCATGACACCGTGTGTTGTCCTAGCACACATAGGGACCGCGCCTCGTTACGGACTAGTCTTAGCAATGTTCGAATTCAGTTTTACACCGGCACTGGCCCTGCTGGTTACTGTTCTTTGGGCTGGTGTTCGCGACACCTTCGACTTCGACAACATCTTCGAGTGCCCCTCGCCGCTTCCCTCTCTTCGCTCCTCTCCGCTGCTGCGCATTACCATTTTCCCGCTGCAACACCGAACCGCACGAATGCGTACCACCTCCCCTCTGGCTTTTCAGGGTATGGGTATGCTTGCACGAGCGAAGAAGTCCCTTGAGAGGGACAGTGACATCGATGCCTCGCTGAGGCTGTTAGACAGGCTTCGGAACAGTCCGACGGTGCGTACGCCAACTGTTCCGACCCCATTCCGGCTTCCAACGAGGATGCGGACGTGGCGACAAGGAGGTACTTGCAGGAGCAGTGCAAGCTGGTCGACGACGTCTACAAGGCTCATCTTCACCGGCAATGGGCCAAAGGTGTCCGCGAGGATGTCCTTGGTGACAAGAAGCACCACTTCCGCGGTACGGACGACGCTGGCCTCCTTTCCGATCTGGTGGTGCAGCTACGTACGGAGTTTCAGTCGGCTGGGCTGGAGCTGGCCTCCTTTGACCTCGACGACTCCCTGGCTCATGTGGTGGGCAGGGTGAACGGCTTGTAGGACGTTCTGTAAGGTGACTACTTTACCGGTAATGTGAGTATGGGGTGTGGTAATACCGGGTAATTTACCAGGTATTACCAGGTAATTTGCCCCAAAAATACCAAATTTATCGGTAATACCTTTTATTTACATACTTAAGAAATACCGGGTAATTTACCAAAAGTATTACCCATTCACCTTAACGTTCTGGCTCTGGTCATCGAGAAGCACAGCAACGCCTTCGTCTGGCTGACTGGTACCGACGCTTCGTCTGACCGCGATGGGCGACGAGCTCTGGTGGACATCATCAAGGGCTCGCTGTGTGCCGGTGGCGCTACGTGAGTCACACCAGGAGGAGCACGCCGCGTTGCGTTATCCCGCAGACACTGACCCGCAGCCCATCTTGGCTCGGGAACAGCGTCTGGTGCAGGATAACAAAGCTACGGACTGGGCGCCCACCGAGGAGACCAGGAAGCTCTCCCTGTACAACCGGCTGGACCCAGTGTTCTACACTGCGGTCAAGGTGCGGTACCCTCTGGCTGCTGACCTCGCCCATGTCTCTCTGGCGTCTCTCCGCTCCCTTGTGGTGGAGATTTATCAGGCTTGGGCGCAGACGGAGACGGGGAAGGCGGTTTCGGGCAAGAGCGGCATCTCTGTGCAGCTCTCCAGCACCAAGTACGGCGCCCTCCTCGACAAGATCAACGAGCTGCAGGGTTTATTGCGGCAGCAGCACGGGGCGGACTCGCCACCAGCGCAGCAGCAGAGGCAGCCGCCGCAGCGGCAGCGGCAGCAGCAGCAGCAGCAGCGTGGCACACAGCGGGGCTTCCGCGTTGGCACGCACCCGTTGCCGGCGGTCGGTTTCGACCGCGACGACCAGAAGGCGAGGCCCTTGTTCTGTGGGAGGTGCAAGAAGGCAGGTAAAGGTGAGCAGTAGTACCACTTCTACCGCGACTGTCCATTGGGCGGGCGTCAGCATCCCCCGCACTCGGCCGCGGCATTCTGCATTCCCATCGACGAGGAGGACGCGGAGGGGGTGCGTGCGTTGGCCATGTGCGCCTTATTCCAGCAGGTGGCGGATGATGGGGCGGAGGCGTTTGCCACTGCGGCCTCTACTACGTACGGGCCGCCTGCGGTGCTCTGTATGTGCGGGTGCGGTGGGCGGGATCGACATGTCCGCTTACGGTTTCACGGTGGAGCCACAGCCGCCCGCCGACGAGCCCGCAGGTGACGACATTCATCAGCGGCTGGATTATCTCGCCGCGGAGGTCCATGCCGCGGCGAACTGCAAGGTGCACTACACCCACGCATCCTTCCCACCACGGGGAGTTCTCGAGCCGCATGCATCGGCTCTGGTGTGTGGCCCCGCGGCAGCGGGGATCATGCCGGAGGAGCAGGTTCCGGCAGGTGGTGCGGCGGCATCGGCATCCGCCGTGCCGGCTCCTGCTATGCCTGTCTCGCAGGTGGAGGATGTGAAGCCCGTGCCGCTTCAATCGGCGCGGGTGACCGCCACGACGGACGTTGAGTTCCCTGCCTGGGTTCGTTCAGACTGTCAACCACGCCGCCATCGCGCCGGTTGACCTCACTGGTTACGACACCGACGACTACGAGGACCTCGCCGACGGCAGCTTCACTCTGAAGCCGCGGGGTCCGCCTCCTTCGGCTAATCATGTGTGCGGACCACCCATGGACACCCAGAGGACCTACGGCTGTGGCAAGCCGCCCTGGGGCTTTCCTGCCACGGTTGGGCCGTGGGGGATTCCTTCCTCATTTCCCTCGTTCTCTGCATCTCGAAAGCGACGAGCCCAAGCCGGGGCAAAGGTACGTGCCACAGCCCGTTCTGGGCATGGTGAAACCCAGCGACCTGCCAGGCCACAACGCACAGCAGCATCCAGTGCCTTGCCAACACCAATAGTACGTGAAGATGTAGGCAGCGGTGCGCCCACTGCCGGTGTGGGGCTGTGCGTATAGCCCACGATGTGCGTGCCATGGCTCCGCGAGCCCGGCTGGAACGGCACACCCAGAGTGCTGCCATCTCCCCAAGGTACCTTGTGACCTCCAGGGCCGCCCATAACATTACCACTGCCAAGTGAGGCAGTTGTGGCCATTGCATGCGCACGAGTGCCCCCGTGAGGAGGAAGTACACCTGCATGTGCCTCGCCCACCATCTTGCGGTGGGCTGCGTGCCCGGCCCATGGCCGGGGCCACTGCTCAGTAGCGGGCTCGCCGGGCTGCAGCTGGCCCGGTGCCCGATGGAAAAGGCGGCAGCACTGCATCCCTTCTCCTGTCCTCCATCATCTCCTCGTACCTTTCTCGTGCAATGGCTGCACGCGCTATCCTCTGGCCTGTGCGTTCGCTGTAAGCGACTCCAGGACGCTACCCGGGTTCTTTCTCCGGGGCTCGGTGACCTCCTCCTGCGCTGTCCGCTCCACGGGGAGTGTCGGTGCGCCGGCCCAGGGGTCGAGCTCGTGTGATGTCTGTCACGATGGCTTCCACTCTGGTCCCTGGTGCCTGCGACACGAACATTCTCCTGTACCGGACTGCGGTGCCCTGTGAGATCCTGGAGGACCTGGACCTGCGGTGACCTGTGCGATGCAGCTTCCTGGTCCTGCACGTCTGAAGGGAATACTTGGGTCTCCTGACTGCAGATGTCTTCTGAAACGGTGGGGGAACCCATGTTAATGACTGTGCGGTGCTCGGACCGCTGGGCGAGGTTGACCTCCAAGATGCCCCTGGAATGCAACCCACCGAACGTGTCGCCGGCGACAACCTCGTTCACCGGCAGTTCGAGAGCGTCATGGCGATCATTGTGAATGGCGTTGCTGGCGGTGTTCTGTCCTATCCTGGCTCCCCCCACGGAGGGACGCGGTCGCCCCTGCAACTCCTTGATGGCCTTTTCGTGCTCCCTGATGATGGCATCCCTCCTCTCGATCACGGCATCACTCTCCACGATGGCGGCGCGAAGCATCCCTTCTGGCGTCTCGTCATCCCCAGCGCCATGCGCTACGTCGTGCCCTGCCGAAGCAGAGTGTTCTGACAATGGCGACGGTGTCCGCGTGCGGTGCGGGCTAGGAGTCGTTCGATCACCGCGTGCAGGGTCGCGCGGGCGCCTCGATGCGCTGCTCACCTCTTCTTCGCCCCTTGTCTGTCCGTGGAGGGAGTTGTCACTCTCTCCTAACGATGGGGTGGGCGATGGCGATGCACCCGGGGACGTTGGAGCACTCTCCTCCGCAGTTGTGGTCAAGTTGTTCATGAACTCGCCAGCCAGATGTGCACGCGACGCAGTCCGTCGCTCTTCTTCAGCACGCAACGCAGGCCCTACGCGAGCTGCGAGTGCAGACAGAGGGGCCCTGTGCATCACCGCGGACCTTTCCCATGTCACCCAACAGCACTGCTCGAACGCTTGCGCGTTCTAGAGGACAGGTACTCCATCGTGAACACGACGCCGTAGGAGCCTCGTGCGTGATAAAAGCCATGATCCTCGCAGAGATAGTACACTGCTTTCACGCGCGCGCACGTCACTCATCCCAAAACTGACAACTGTTAAAAACATCAAACGGCAAGTCTCTTGGCGTGTTGGCTGCATCCTACCATTTCATACGACACGCCAATCTTCGGTCTCGCACGCGCTCGCGCTCGCGGTCGTCACCTTCAGTCATAATCGACGCGTCGCATCATCTCAAGGTGATCTCCAAGGTATTATAAGTTCGATCCCAGTTTTAGTTTTTAGATTTTCTTAGTTTCTCTAATGGATACCGTCATTAAATGGCTAACGTATCGCCATAAAATGGCTGACGTCATTTCCAGTTCCTGGGATACTGGTTTAGAATCTGTTACACAGCCATAACTTTTGCAATATTCATTTTTTGGTACCGCGATCTCGCATGCACAATTCTACAAAAATATCGCACGTCTCCTTAAAAGAGCATCCCCTAATAGGGTGTTGAATTTATTTTTTAAAAAAGCTTATATATAGGGGTTTTTGGATCATTTTTCAAGGTGGGGTGGGGGTGGGGTGGGGGGCCGGGGGGGGCTTTTGGCCTTCGGCGCCGAAAAGGTGGGGGGAGGCTTTGGGCTTTGGGCTTTGGGTCAAAACCCTCAAACGATTTCCGGGCCAATTCTTTTGGAATTCAACACCCTATAATTCACACATTTCCGTTCAAATTTCACACGCGCGGACCGTCCAAAAGATTGTAAGGCACATGTGGTTTGATCCAATGCGGAAGCATCCCGACGATCGCCTTGCCCCGAAGCCCGAAACGATTTGAACCGCAATTGAAGGCTTAGTGTGCACTATATTTAGTTGAGATAATCATTCATGCGCAGATGCCCTTGAAGGGAGCTGCAGATTGTAGCTTTATGTGTTCGGTGCTGCAGATTTATACTCTTAACATTCAGTGTTCAAGATGCGTAAAGCAACTCCCATGAGTGCTCGTTCATCCTCATCAAAGTCATCACCGAAATTTTGAAGCGGAAACTCTTTCAGCTTTCAGCATTGAATTCCTTCGATCAGCTCGTATAGCCGTGTGGAAGCGCGGAATGCATACATGTGAGTTGATTTCCGCATCTTCAACACATACAGTGTAAGTGTACATCTCCTTTCAAGGATATCTCAAGTAACTAAGACGAATTTTGAAGCCTTCAATTGCTTTTCTAAGCGTTCGGGGCCAGTCGATTTCGGGATGCTTTCGCGCTGGTCAAATAAGCTCGTTAGAAAAGACCACATTGTTCTTTGCCACTTCAGAAATATATCTGCGAATTCTTGTGCGCAACAAAAAAATCGCAGATATATCCATTATTGCGGCGTGACTGAGCACTAGAATACCTCGGGATTGCAACGTGTCTGAGTAGTTCACCATTTTTTTCGAACACGTACGAACGAAGGCACGAAGGAACAACCAACGTTGCGATGTACTCTTGTCACAAACTGCGTAAGAGGCGCGCGATCGCTTAATTACCATGTACAGCGCCTGTGATAAAACCGTTGTACCGTATCTCGCCGCGTCCTCTCTCATGTTGCTGTCGTCGTGTGCGATATCCGGGTCGTCTGAGCGATATGTGACACACGCCAGACGAACGACAATAAGCGACACCGACTCCGACTCCGATAGCTGAGATTTGAGGATGGGAAATGATAGGCGTGCTGAAACTTGACGAGAAGTTGAGAACGGATTTTTTTAACGAAAATAATCGTCATCATCGCGATTTCGGTAGCCCTGAATTCCGGCAAGCAATCTGGCCGGCAGCAGACGGTGGCATGAACAGTAAGAACATCTTACTTCGTCAACATCTGACGCGCCCTCTCGTGATGCGGAAGCGTTAGGTTGACCAACGCCACGAACTATCTTGGGATAACCCCAACCACATGAAGTTCAGCTTGTCGCGAGTCACAACGTTTGGGCGATTGAGTGTGACTCGGCGGTATGTACCTTACGAAGTGCATATACGTAATTCGGCCAAAATCCACTAGACGACAAGGTCTGCTGGATTCTAAGTTTTGAATGTTTCTATCTTTGCTGAATACTGGTGTTATGTCGAGTCAAGGGCAGGCGCTTGTACCCTCCCCTACATGGATTTCACTCTACCCTTGGGGGATTGATGACCCCCACCTCCATAGGTGTTTCAGGCTGGCGCTGGCGGTTGATCATACCCACATCCCCCTAGAAAGGCACAAAACCTCTGCTGCACTCGCCCCCTGCTGGTAATCTTCGGTAGCTTATGGGTGAAAAATACACGCAGAATGACATAAAAAATCCTCAAATCTTTTTTTAAATGCATTGGCAGCCTCAATGAAAATCGAGGGGGGCATAACCACTACTGCCAAAAACCAATGCTTATCAAATGTGTATAGTCGGACAAGCACCTGTGTAAATGCGCCAAGATCATTGAAAATAAAGCAACCGCGAAATTTGTATCCACAGTATCGTTACAGGAGTTTTACAATAATCCGCACATGTCAACACGGTTTCTGCTAAACAGTGTCCCTTATAAAGCGGAAATTATCTAACCATAGCCTCAATCTCATTAATGTGGCAATTATCCAAGCAAAGCTTCAATCTCGATATAGCTCGAAGACGACCTGCGCTCCTCTACCCGTAATCAGAGCAAACTAGCGACTGAATGTCCCTCCGAAGTACCCACCTTGCCCCAGTAATATCCTGCTTGCAAGCACCTGCAGCAACCTATAAGCAGCCTGCCTCTGAACTCGCAGCTGCTGGGATGCTTTCCAGGATGTCTGATGGCCCTCAATGTGCCCGCCGTCCTTTTTCTCTTATCGAAGCCGCTCATACATAGCCTGCAGCACCAATCCCCAACACCACCTATCGATAATTTAGCAAATGAGGGTGGTGTGTCCAGCCATACAAAGCTGCGGGGCTCTGTCAGAGCACTTTACACAGCAGCACCGGGAGGCATAGGAGGCAGCAGGGAGATGCCCCCTCACAGTGGAACACAAACGCATGGGAGGCAGCAGGGAGATGCCCCCTCACAGCGGAACACAAACGCATAGGAGGCAGCTGGGAGATGCCCCTCACAGCGGAACACAAACGCATGGGAGGCAGCAGGGAGATGCCCCTCACAGTGGAACACAAACGCATGGGAGGCAGCAGGGAGATGCCCTCACAGCGGAACACAAACGCATGGGAGGCAGCAGGGAGATGCCCTCACAGCGGAACACAAGCATGGGAGGCAGCAGGGGAGATGCCCACAGCGGAACACAAACGCATGGGAGGCAGCAGGGAGATGCCCCTCACAGCGAACACAAACGCATAGGAGGCAGCAGGGAGATGCCCCCTCACAGCGGAACACAAACGCATGGGAGGCAGCAGGGAGATGCCCCTCACAGCGGAACACAAACGCATGGGAGGCAGCAGGGAGATGCCCCCTCACAGCGGAACACAAACGCATAGGAGGCAGCTGGGTACCCTCTTTTCCCTCTTTCCCCCAACATCCTATTCTGGCGTCGCCCAGGTAAGGGAAGACAGCGGACGGGGCCGTCACCGTGAGGTCTGCCGCATGGTCTGTGAAGATGGCTGAGACGCGGGCCTGGAAGGCCGCGCCCACGGCAGAGCCCTGTGGGAAGAAGACGGCTGGATGTCCTAGTGGCGCCGCCACCTGAACGACCGGGCAAAAGTGGAACTGGAGGGGGTCAATCCACAGGCGGTCAGGGCTGTGCCTGACAGCTAAGCAACGTGCCCCGTGCAATCGGCCTGCGGCCTGCGCTGTGATTTGCCAGCGATGACCCTGCTCTCCGCATGCTCCTCCTTCAAGGGTCCCAAGAAGCGCCGCCGAAGAGGCAGGCGGCGGAGGCCGAGGGAGGGAAAGGGCAACCAGGGGTTGGGAAGGGAGGTGGATGGGTGGGGAAGGAAGCCCGGAATGATTTGAGTGCAATGCGTGGTCGAGTGTCGCCGTTCAGGGGGGCCACAGGAGGCTCGATAGGGGGCTCGCTCTGCGCGCACCTCCCGCACGACGTCGTCATCCGCTGCGCAGAGAAGGCCCGCCTCGCCTGCGACTGGGCGGAACTCCACTTGCACCCAGCATCCCCGCGGGAAGTAAACCTGCGAGGCGCCCCCCTCCCGCCAATCCAGCGCAGCAGTGAGAATTCCAGGCGCAGGGCAGAGCGCCTTCTCACCATCCTGACACTCTTCTCAAGCCACCGCCTGATGACAGCAGTGAGAATTCCAGGCGCAGGGCAGAGCGCCTTCTCACCATCCTGACACTCTTCTCAAGCCACCGCCTGATGACAGCAGTGAGAATTCCAGGCGCAGGGCAGAGCGCCTTCTCACCATCCTGACACTCTTCTCAAGCCACCGCCTGATGACAGCAGTGAGAATTCCAGGCGCAGGGCAGACGAGGAGAGGGGCGTGGTCAAAAATCATGAGCTGCGGGGAAGAGCAGCGGCGGCGATGAGAGCACTCGAAATCGGAGGCATCACCTTGACTTTCCCCGCCCCCTCATCACCACAGGGCGACAAGGCTCACTGCCAGCATAAACTGCAGCTTGCCACCCCTAGCTCCCCCCGTCCCTCCACCCACCAGGTGGTGCGCATGGGCCTTGAGGCTGCCATACAAGGCATTGGCAATACCTTCTCGCGCGTCCCTTCGGTTGCTTGTGGGGTATGCCTCACACCGCAACCCTCTGCGACACTGCATAAAAGGGGTTGAACAGACAAAACTTGCACCATCCAAGGATTTCGCTTTCTCTTCGACAGCTCGCATTTCATGGAACTGTTGCATTCGCTGCGGCCTGAAACTTGATCCGCGCAGGTCTCAGCGCGCGACTCTGGGCGGCTGCTCATCCATTTCACGGATGTGAAGAATGAACGGCTCGGATTTGCGCTACCTGCGGGGCAGTGGCAGCATGCCCTCCTCCAGGTGCGCTGGGGATTCTTCCGCGCTGTCTCCGGCACTCGCAGCAGGCGTTGCTAAGCTGCGGCTGCGGGCCGGGGGGGGGCTCTGGAGCGCTGAGAGCAGTGCTCTAGGGTACCTGGGTGGTGACGTCGCGGGCCGCCTTGTGCTGGGGGAACATGAGCCACATGTGCCGCATCACGGGCCGCCCCTGCGCCACCGCCTCCTCGACCAGCTGGCGCTTGTATGGCGCCCATGCCAAATGTACCTGCTCCGGCCGGCGCTCCAACCCGAGCCGCCCCTCCCGTGACCAGTTGGCCTCGCGAGCGCTGATCCAACACAACGCTGGTCGGACTAGTTGCCCGCCCCTGGGATCACGAAGGGGGGGCGTCCGAGGGAGGGAATCGTGAGGCTCTGAGCGGCATCATGGGAAAGAAGGGGGAAACGGCAAGGCTCTACATGTGATCGCAAGGTGGAGGGGGGTTCCGAGAAGGGCATTGTAAGGCTCCAATTAGAATCACCATGGAGGATTCTGGGAGGTGCAGGCGGGGGAGAGGGGGAAGGTCCAAGGAGGGAAGTGTAAGGCTCGAGTGGAATCACGACAGGAGGTGGAGGTGGGAGGTCCCAGGAGGCAATTTTGAGGCTCCGAGTAATATCATAAGGAGGGAGGGGGAGGAGGGAGGGGGAGGCTCCGAGTGGAATCACGTGCAGGGCACTTTTATGATATACGGAGAGGATCCGGATGTCTCTCCTGAAGCGGAGATCCGATCCATGATCCACAACCAGGGGGTCCCGCCCTACTCCCGCACCCCCGAGGGCTCACCTTGGCAAAGACGGTAAACGTGATTGCCGTGTCATCGTCTGTCCAAGGGTGGACGTTGAGGGATGGGATGCAGCCTTCATGGCTTCTGTACACCTGTCGTCTCCGGACACAACGCTCCATCCCCCAATGATAATCGCTTGGATTTCTCAACGGCTGGTCTGTCCCGCTAGCATCCGGCCAGAACAGGGGCAACAAAGGCAGTGGACAAGGTTTGAGGGGGAGGGCGCACCGGCTCGAAGGCTGACAGCTCGCACCAGCGCATGAGGAGCTCCTGTGACACCCGAGAGCGCCTCAGCACATGCGCAGAAGCCGCCCGGCACATGCCCTTCCGCCGATTTCCTTGCTATTCACTCCCCCCCCCCGCCCTCTGCCCCGGAGGCAGAGCACTGGGGCTAAAGGCAGGCAGGCAGGCAGGCCCTTTTTCACTCAACGGGGATGGTGCGATCCCAGGCAGGCACATCGAACATGTTCGCCCTTCGATTGCAGTGGCGTGTCACTGCACTCACACATCCTTCGCATCGGGCGTCGCAGAGGGTCTCCATGACAGCACATATGCAGCGCCCTCCGAGCGGGGCGGCGGCGCGGGCTGCTGCAGGCCGCGGCGCTGCGGGGGGAGCACGCGCCTTCTCGCGGGCCGCAATCTTCCAGGGCCCCAGCTGCATGTTGGTGTACCCTCCGATGTCGGAGTGAGTCATGGCGATGCCGGAGAAGCCGCCAGAGAGAGCCCCTGGGACCACCGTGGCGATGCCGTCGAAAGCATCCCAGGTCGTCATCTGGTCGCCGAGCCACTGCAGGGTGGTGTGGCGAGCAGAGCCTTGCCCGGCGGCGCGTGTGAAAAACATCACCTCGTCCTCGAGCCCCTCTTCACGCACCACCTCCGCGTTCAAGCGCGCCCACTGCAACGCTCATTCCCCCTCTCATCCCCCCGGCGCCCTCTGATGGTGGTCTATGGTGCGCTGGCCGGCCAATTGAAAAGGAGCGGAGCGCTGGTGAGGGTCCGTGGGTTCTGCACGCACCTCTACGGGGTAGCGGTTGTGCCACTCCACGCCGGTGCCGTTGTGCAGACAAGCGTCGAAGGGCACGGCCTCCCCGAAGTCCGCCATCCACCCGCGCGCCCCGATCCGCAGCTGGGAGCGCACCACGTCCTTCATCCACTCGAATGCCGCGGGGTTGCTCAGATCCACCTGGCACCGCCCCATCACCTCCACGTGGCCCCCGTCATCTCGCCCTCCAGCAAGGCACAGTGTGGTGTGCTGGGCCCCTGACCGGGAGGTGGTGGCTGTAGGGGACGGCGGGAGGACTGCGCACTTCCCTCGCTCACTTTACAGCACGACTTCCCTGCAAGTTGATTGACGGAAAGATGCCTCGCCCGTAACTTTACAGCTGGCGCTGCAGACGAGGATCCTCAGGCGTGTCGCAGCAGTGAGGCGCGTCGCAGACGGAGCTAACGATGACTTGTCAGACAGCACATTTCGAGCTTCATGCATTAAGCGCTGCCGACTGTGCGTTTTGCAGAATCGTCCACCTCTCTGCACAGGCTGCTGACGAAGGCAAGCCGCTTCCTTGAAAGTCTTATCAGACTCCCGGAAGTCTGACTATCTGATTAAACAGCTTCAAACAGGCGTCGCAGCACCTGGGCTGCTCAGCCTCATGCTTGTGAATGGGGAGCAGTCTTTCATCAGGTGATGGAGATTCAGACGCCGAGCGGTCGGTCATCAGGAGATGGAGATTGGGACGTTGAGCGATCTATCGTCAGGAGATGAAGATTCAGACGTCAAGCAGTCTATCATCAGGAGATGGAGATTCAGACGTTAAGGGGTCTGTCATCAGGAGATGGAGATTGAGCTGCAGATCTCTGTTACGGGAGTGGGGGGGAGGGGAGGCGACTGGAGGAGGGAATCGGGGCACACACAATGCCTGCATCGAACCCGAAACTCCCAAGGTGGACCAGCTCGCCGCTGCAGTGGCGCATCAAGTACCCAGCGTCCAGCGCCTGCAAGCACGCCGCGGGCTGTCAGAGCCTTCTTTCTACTTCCCCGCTCAATGTGCTTCTTGCTACTGTCCTGCTCAATGTGCTTCTTGCTGCGCTTGCTGCTGCTGCGACCGGCTCCGCAGCCAGCCAGGCGCCAGGTGGAACCGCAAAGAGGTTGACACTCTCACACTGAATGATATGTGTACTGCACTCTCACAGGCGCCAGGTGGAACCGCAAAGAGGTTGACACTCTCACACTGAATGACATGTGTACTGCACTCTCACAGGCGCCAGGTGGAACCGCAAAGAGGTTGACACTCTCACACTGAATGACATGTATACTGCACTCTCACAGGCGCCAGGTGGAACCGCAAAGAGGTTGACACTCTCACACTGAATGACATGTATACTGCACTCTCACAGGCGCCAAGTGGAACCGCAAAGAGGTTGACACTCTCACACTGAATGACATGTATACTGCACTCTCACAAGCGCCTTTCATCCTCCCCATGGGAGCCTGCAGCGGTTGTCACACAAGTCGTCGCGGGCTGCATGCTTGCTGCAGCCAAGCGCGCCCACACAGCGCGTCACACACGCCCACATCTGCAGACCGCGAGTGGAGAGGCTCACCTCCTTATACATGTTTCGGGTGAATGACGGCTTGGTGCTGACATCGGTCAGGTGCGGATTGACGTACGTCAAAAGCTGGCGCACCTTCCCCGCTAACATCAGCACACTGACCCACAGGGGGGCATGACCCACAGGGGGGCATGACCCCCGGGAAGCAGCACCTTCTCCTCAGGGTGAAGGCCCTGGCACCGCCTGCCATGCAAGCGCATCCGCCCAGGGGGGCACGCTGACTCCCTGGATGAGTCATCAGACAGAGACGCTGCCGTGCAGCGCCGCTCCGACAGAGCTTGCAGAGTGCGGCCAAGCCTTCGATCTCGCAGTCCCTCGCGTCTGGCTCTGTACTGTGTGTCCGACCCCTCCCGCTCTACCACGCCACCGAAGCACGCCCGCACCAACCCCGGGCCCGCTCGTCACCTGAATGCCCCTTCCGTTGAGGTCCGTAACGAGGCTCGGCCAATCAGAATACGACTCGTCCAGTTCCCAGTTCCACCACAGCCGGGACAACCCGCGAAGGTGGCGCTTGCCGACCCAATCCTGCACGGCCCCACACGCACGCTGCGGCTTTCAGCCTGAGCGCGTGCTATGAGTGGAGAGAGAGGTATCTCAGCAGCCTGGTGCGAGGGACAAGCAAGGGGGTGTCCTCGGTGCGGCCTCCTGACAGATGCAGGCCTGGGGAGAGAAGGGTGACCGGCGCGACCTGAAGCCAGATGCCAGCAATGGGGCAGCCGTGCTTCTCGAGCATGCGCATCTTCTCCAGTACCACCTCGCTCCCGCCCTGCGCAGGGAGGGGGGGGGGAGGGGAAAGTATACCTCATCGCCACTTCCGAGGGTACACCCTCACTTTTACCGTCATAACCACGATGGGATGCGCATCACACACATGCCCCGATTCTGGGAATCTTGCTGACAACAATGGCACCACCGGCCCACCCCTCTGCGACTCTGAGCTGAGCCCTGTCGGTTTTTGAGTTAATCCAACGGCTCTGAGCCGAGCCAGGTCGGTATGTGAGTTAATCCAACGGCTCTGAGCCGAGCCCTGTCGGTATGTGAGTCAATCAACGGAAGACCATCTCGAGAAGCGCAAAGCGAGAAATGTTTTTAAGATTACAAGTTGGACCGCTGAACACAGTGGCGGCATGGCCAATAGGGAGACTGTAAGCGGTCATCGACGGTCATCCCTCTCTACCCCAGCCAGCAGATGTCGGGGCACCCCCCCCAGCGGGCGCCGCTGTGCACACATCAGGTGCAAGCGCACCTGCATACCCACCACGGCGCCGCCGTCCAGCAGCCAGTTGGGCAGCCCGCGCATTCGCCCCGTGACCGCCGTGTACTCCTCTATCTGCAGGCGAAAGCGTGGCGTGAAAGTTCCGTGCAGGGCAAGGGCAGCGCCCTCGAGGGACAAGCAGCGTTGATGCACTCGACACGTGGCAGCACAATATGGGGTAATGACACGTGGCGCTCCTTCGGCTCCCTATGGGACAACACAGTTTTGAGCAAAGATGGAGGAGCAAAACGAGAAATGGCGAAGAGGGCTGAAATAGGAAGGGACGAGGAGGGCTGAAATAGGAAGGGACGAGGAGGGCTGCAAAAGGAAGGGACGAGGAGGGCTGCAAAAGGAAGGGACGAGGAGGGCTGAAAAGGGGAGTGAGGACAGGTGAGATGCTTGGAAGGGCGATGGGGCGCGCCAGCTGCAGGGGGGTGCGAGCATAGAGGATGCCGGCGGAGAGCGAGGTGGCGTTGAGCTCAATCACGACACGTTTCGAGTCCCGCATGTCGAACACCACGAACTCCGTGTTATCAATAAACAGGCTGTAGTTGTTCGAGCTGACATACTGCGGGATACAGGTGTACGTGGAGTGCCACGTGCCAGAGGACGGAGACTGCGAGGCGGCAGAGGGCGGAAGTCAAAATATCTAACTGCAGGGATGAAGAAATCTCGCCTCTTCACCATTCTACTCACATAGCCAAAAGCTGTAGGGGGCTGCAGCCAAGGGGCGCTCGCATGCCGAGGATGCCCATGGGCGTGGTCAGCACAAGACCCTGTGTCACGTGCAGGGGGGTATCAAAGGGCCCGGCTTCACCTGCAGGTAGGTGTTCAGCAGCGTGCCCAAAAACGGCGTCTCCCGAAGAACACCCTGCCCGGGCCGCCTCCTACACTCAGCTCAGGCACGCCCTGCCCGGGCCGCCTCCTACACTCAGCTCAGGCACGCCCTGCCCGGGCCGCCTCCTACACTCAGCTCAGTCTTGTCGTTGGCGGATATCTTGCAAGTCCGGCGAGCACACCTGCTCGTTGGTGAGTATCGGCAGGCGAGTTCCCTTGAGGTCCACGAGGGAGTACTGGTGGCCAAATCCATAGAAACCTTCGTCTGAGAAGAAAGCACCGCCCTGAGCTCACAGCCAAATCGCCCTCGGGGCAAGTGCGCGGCTTTCTCGAGGAACCTCCCCGTCAAAGTAGTCAGCAGGATAGTCCACTGATACCAAGCTGTGGTACGCACCTGAATGGACCGAATCAAGAAGCGGTATTGACACAATATTTGCAGCTTTCATATTCGGCAAGGTCCCAGAGGACAGTATGGAAAATAAACAATCTCACCAGGCACGGGCCATTGTATTGCCTCACGCGTGGAAAAAGAACATCTCGGTTTAGCCGTCAGATTATATATATATATATGTGTGTGTGTATGCTTATCCTTGCGACTCCTTTGGCACCCCGAAGCCACAGGAGACTGCACTATGTACCCACGCCGGGGATCAAAGGATTCAGCACACACTTCGGGACACTCATCCGGATTCTCCGGAGCTCACTCGTGAAGAATGGGACCCCTAAGCCTCGCTGAGCCACCCGAGCCCATCTGCATCTGCACCGCCAGCGCACTCCTGGCTTGTGCCTGAAGCCGGCTCATCCCTGCCCCCCGAGCTGCGCGAGCCATATCTCCACCACCAAGCCCACGCGCAAGACCACCCCTCTGCTCCCTGAGCCTCACTGGGCCACCTGAGCCCCTCTGCGGCTGTCCTGCCGGCGCACTGCTGCTGTGTCTCTGAAGCCGGCTCACCTCCGCCACTCGAGCCACCTCTTCACCATCAAGCCCACATTCAGGACCACCCCGCTGCCCCCTACACGCCCTAGAGCCTGGTCTCAAGAGAGCTTGCCCACCCACGCCACGGCCAGAATGTCCAAGGGCTGTCTCAAGGGGCTGAGAATGATAAACTGGGTTGCCCTCATCCGAACTTGCGCACCCACCACCGACTTGCGCCTGTAGCCCTCTACCCCCCGCACCAACTCCACATGACTGAAGCCCTTGCTGTGATTGCCTTGCGAGGAAGCTGCGAACTTGAGCAATGCGCTCCACACTTGCCCTACAACTGTCGTGCCGCACTGTTCCTTGGGGTCCCATACTGTGTGTGTGTGTGTGTGTGGCTTATCCTTGTACCGACTCCTTTGGCATTCCGTAGCCGCAGAAGACCAGCTGCACTATGTACCCATGCCGGGGATCAAAGGATTCAGCACACACTTCGGGACACTCATCCGGATTCTCCGGAGCTCATTAGTGAAGAATGGGACCCCCTAAGCCTCGCTGAGCCACCCGAGCCCATCTGCATCTGCACCGCCAGCGCACTGCTGTGTGTGTGTATATATATATATATATATTTTTTTTTTTTGACCAAGCGAGTGTCTGTTTCCACGTCAGATATATGCATGTGACCAAGTGAGCGTCTGTTTCCACGTCAGATATATGTGTCTATGTGTGTGACCAAGTAAGTGCCGCTGCCTTGCTATAACACCTAGTGAGTTCTCCCATCTACCTCTCGTTTTCTGCTCGTTTCCAGTATTCAGCATTTAAAGAAATCCCTCTCCGGCTTCCTGCAACATACCTTCAGTGCTTGAGAACGCGAGCAGGACACGTGTCCAGGGCCCGGTGGAAGGCTTGGCCACGTTGCAGTCAAGCTCATCTGACAATCCGCAGAGGCGAACGGAGATGGCAAGTTGGCTGGGTGAAGAGGAGGAGTTGGACTGCACAATCGTGAACATGTAGCGTAGTGGAGGTTCGCAGCCATGCAGCACGCCCGAGAGGCGCACGCTTCCGCCTTGCAGGTCGACACGGTCGATGGCCTGGCCGGAACACGAGGCCGTGGTCTCCTTCACGTCAAAGGAGCCGTGCTTTTCAAAAACGTTCCAGACCGTTTGTGCCACCAACAGAAACTCCTCTCCAGGAATCGTTTGCCACACCGGGTCCTGCGCCAAGCACCTCCATCCGAGAACCGTTGAGGAAACGCAGTGGCACAGTTTTACCTCTGTCAGGAAGATACCGGGCACCAAACGCGGCAAACTGCTAAAGAGAAAGAGGGACGGTGCGAGCGACACGTCGGTTGGCTGCTTCAGGAGTCCGCGCGCGCGAGTGTGGCGAGGAGTTAGCAAGGAGACGTAGACGCTCAGCGTCCCCACAGTGACCAGTGACACAGTGACCAGTGACACAGTGACCAGTGACACAGTGACCAGTGACACAGTGACCAGTGAAGCACTGCGGAGCCTGAGTCGAGTGCAGCACAGGGACAGTGCAGGAACAGCGACACTAAAGCAAAATAGCCTGCAGTCCTCTTGAAACCTATCCTAGGAGTGCATAAGAATCGCGAAAAGGATGATGTTTCTCTTTGCAAAAGTCCGATAGCCCTCATATGGTGGCAACAAGGAAAACAGCACCTCTTTTCGCAAGAGGGTATGACATGGCCGATGTTTATGTTTGCAGACGAATTGTCGCGCAGTAACTTATGTGCATGCACCCATTATTTCTTAAAAATGAAGTGTTTGGTTGTTCACAGCACATATACCATGTCCATTACACTGGTCTTCTCGAGAAGCTTTCAGCCCCGAATCACAGTTGTCGGGGCAGCACACGTTTCGAGAAACGACTCAAATAAGAAGTGCAAGGTTGTCATGCGTCAACCGCTCCGTAGGATGGACACAAGAAGTTATAAGATCCAACGCGAACTTGATGTAACTGTTCAGATTGCGGGAAACCATGACTCGAGCATGATAGCATCTATCAACTCAAGCACAAACACAGCCACGTATTTGACTACCTTGAAGTGATGATATATACGCCCAAGCAACTTTGTAAGGCAGTATGACCGCGCCCTTCCGAAAGACTTTTATTGGAATTTCGAAACCCAAACAGGGTACACTAAAATGAATACCTGCAAGTTATCTTTACTATGCACCCGAACTTGTGCATCTTGGCCGTCATACGTTACCACGAAGTCGGCCAGACGAAATACCCGTGTATCAGAAAGGGATGAATGAAGTTGTCCTGGTATATGTGGCGCAGGTACAGCATTTCTCTGCTGATAGAGAAAGACCCCATACGCTAGAACGATAGGTGCGAGAGCCTTTAGCAAGCCCATCCTATGGACAGGAGTTCCGAATCCAGAGTCTGCTGCTTATATCGAGGCCTTAAGCAGAGGAGTGAAGTCCCCACCGCTTACTAGACTTGAAGAAAAGTGAGGGGAACGACACAAAGCGGTAAGTTCTCTTCTGAACCAATGTCAAACACCTAAGGATCAGTAAGCTCAACTAGAGATTATCAAACAACTGCTAGACTTTTCGGGTCTTATCAAATGTTTGGAAGCCGAAATACATTCAGGCTGCAGACTCCCCTCGATTATTACAATATATCATACAGCGTCAAACGTAATATTGGGACTGCAAACGTAAGCAAAACTCGTCGCTTCAAAACATTTAGCTTTGCATTCCGATTACATCTGCATATTCCAATTCCTATCTATCTGCATCTCTCGTCTGCTCTGAGCTCTCTCATACAAGATGCATGTCGATGTGGATATATAATATATACAGTGCTCGTCAGCGCTTCAGGTCCATGGTCGATGGTGGTGACTCCACTAGCACTGTATGATATAGTGTTGACACTTCAGCCCTCGATCAATCGAAGCGTGACTCAAGGAGCCACGTCAGAAAATTGGGGAAAAAATCGGAGATGGAATCGAAGATCCCCCTCTTTTGAAAAATCGGGAAATATTGGGGAAAAAATCGGAGATGAAATCGAAGATTCCCCCTCTTTTGAAAAATCGGGAAAAAATTCAGTGCTTTAACAGTGCGAATTAACACTGCGTTTTTGAGGCCCAAATCGTAGGCTGTACTGCGTATGCTGTATTGATATTCTATGAATTGAAGCCATTGTGTATAAAATGCATATATAAATTAGGTCCTCATTCATGGCAATTCCAGGATTGCTTGAAGGGATTCAGAAAATTCAGTGCTTTAACAGTGCGAATTAACACTGCGTTTTTGAGGCCCAAATCGTAGGCTGTACTACGTATGCTGTATCCATATTATATGAATTGAAGCCATTGTGTCAGCCATGTGACTACGTGACACAGCACATATTTTACAAATCACTTCACACTGCGTCAATAATATAATTCCGGTCATCAGTGGATAATGAAAAATATAAACAGGAATAAATTGATTATTCGATTTATATCAAAAAGCACGCAACGTTACGCTCAAGTCGTTCAAGTGTCGTGAACAGTGAACAATCGTTGTGGCCAGTGAACAGTGTGCGGTCAATAACCCTTACGCCGGAAGCGATCTTGTAAATAGATATGAGGAACAAAATGGGCCGAGATTTATATAACGTGAATTCAGAAACAGTGAATGCTATCCATACACGTGGCATAGAAGTCCTTTGCTTCTGCCCCAACTTAGATTTCCATATTGGGGAAAAAATCGGAGATGGAATCGAAGATCCCCCTCTTTTGAAAAATCGGGAAATATAATTCAGTGGCTCTTAACACTGTGTCATTGTCGAATTCCCCTTAACAGTGCGAAAAAATGAAGCCAGACACTGTGACACTGTACGCTGTATTGGGGAAAAAATCGGAGATGGAATCGAAGATCCCCCTCTTTTGAAAAATCGGGAAATATAATTCAGTGGCTCTTAACACTGTTGAAAATGAAGCCAGACACTGTGACACTGTACGCTGTATACGATTTCTGTCTCAGTTTTTTTTACGTCTTCATTCTTCAAATCTGAGAAATGTGTGAACGGATTCCGAAAATTCAGTGGCTCTTAACACTGTGTCATTGTCGAATTCCCCTTAACAGTGCGAAAAAATGAAGCCAGAATCGTAGGCTGTACACTGTACGCTGTACACGACACAGAGTAGAGCTGTGACACACGACACAGTGAGCTGTGACACACGACTCAGTGTGTCACTGTACACACGACACGACACGACACGACACGACACGACACGACACGACACGACACGACACGACAGTATAAATAAAATTAAATATAAATATAAAGGTCATCCATGAATGACAAGGTATGACTTCACAGTGCGGTAATAATTAAATTTTAATTATATTTAACCCAGGTCATCAGTGAATAATGAAGGGGGGTGGGGG